>JARGCV010000235.1:1152500-1405000 GCA_034064705.1 Bothrops alternatus
TAAGTCGGGAGTGTCCAACTTTGATAACTTTAAGACTTGTGGACTTTCACTCCCAGAATTCCCCAGCCACCCTATGTGGTCTTCAGATCCCAGCATTCCTCAGCCACCCTATGTGGACTTCAGATCCCAGCATTCCTCAGCCACCCTATGTGGACTTCAGATCCCAGCATTCCTCAGCCACCTTATGTGGACTTCAGATCCCAGCATTCCTCAGCCACCCTATGTGGACTTCAGATCCCAGCATTCCTCAGCCACCCTATGTGGACTTCAGATCCCAGCATTCCTCAGCCACCCTATGTGGACTTCAGATCCCAGCATTCCCCAGCCACCCTATGTGGACTTCAGATCCCAGCATTCCTCAGCCACCTTATGTGGACTTCAGATCCCAGCATTCCTCAGCCACCCTATGTGGACTTCAGATCCCAGCATTCCTCAGCCACCCTATGTGGACTTCAGATCCCAGCATTCCTCAGCCACCCTATGTGGACTTCAGATCCCAGCATTCCCCAGCCACCTTATGTGGACTTCAGATCCCAGAATTCCCCAGCCACCCTATGTGGACTTCAGATCCCAGCATTCCTCAGCCACCCTATGTGGACTTCAGATCCCAGCATTCCTCAGCCACCCTATGTGGACTTCAGATCCCAGCATTCCCCAGCCACCCTATGTGGACTTCAGATCCCAGCATTCCTCAGCCACCCTATGTGGACTTCAGATCCCAGCATTCCTCAGCCACCTTATGTGGACTTCAGATCCCAGCATTCGTCAGCCTGAATGCATTCATGCTGGCAGGGGAATTCTGGGAGTCGAAGCCCACCCATCTTCCAGTTTCTGCGATGGAGAGACCCTGATGTAATGGAGAGACCGAGTGTACTATTTCCACGCTCCTAAATCCAAAACTGCACCCGGGAACAAAGTAAAAGCAAAAGCATCTTCTGCCGGCTCACACGTTCCAATCAGCGCCCGTTCCAAAACCAACCTCCTCCCCGCTGGCTTATTCGGAAGAAGCCGAATTATTGCACCCTGACTCTGCCCGAAGCAGTCACTGGGAAGCACGGGGCTTTCCCCCACGGAATGCTGGGAATTGCAGTTCATCCACAAGCCGCGAAAGGCCTTTGTTCGGCTGCCCCGCCGCTCCGCTGACGTCACGCCAGCCTCTCTGGAATCGCCAATCCCCCTCGATCCGCCCTCCGGGTTTTCCTCGCCTCCCAAAAGGGGAAGCCCGGCTTCTTCGCTCTCCCCCCTCCCCTGCCCGAAGGCGAAAGGCGGGGCCTGCCAGGAGGCGGGGCTCCTCCTTGCCGCGGGAGGCCGGGCGAGCGGGCGCGTGGCTGCCTGCGTGCGTGCGTCGCGGCGACGTCACGTGCGTGCGTGCGTGCGTGCGGCCTTCGCTCCGCTCTCCGCCCTCCGCCCTCCTTCCTGCTTCCCCCTCAGAAGCTCTCGCGGCGCCGTCGCGCTCCCGGCGTTTGGCGGCCTTTCCCTTCCCCGGCGGCGGCCTTCCCCGGCGCGGACATGGCGAACGTGGCCGACACCAAGCTCTACGACATCCTCGGGGTGCCACCGGGGGTCTCCGACAACGAGCTGAAAAAGGTCCGAGGCGAGCGGGCGGGCGAGGAAGGGAAGCAGGCCCGGCTCGAGGGAGGGAGGGAGCGGCAGGGCCCCCCTCCCGCCCGAGGCCCTCCGCCTTCCCAAGCGGATCGCTAAAGGCCTCGCCGGAGAGAAGGAGCCGGCGGGGGAGGAGGCTGGGCGCCGGGCCTCGCCGCTCTTGGGGCGGGGGGGGGCCGAGCAGAGGCCATCCGGGCCGGCAGGGATTGGCCTTCCCGTGGGGGGGGGAGAGGGGAGAGGGGAGAGGAGAGCAGGCCCCTCGGAGGAGAAGGTCGAAAGTCCAGGGCCGACTGGCTGGGGATGATGGGAGGTGCCTTGGGAGGAAAAATAGGGGGTCCTGGGGGGAGGGGGGATCTGCAAGGGGAGGGGGGCGGGTGGAGGAGGGCAGCGTGGCCTTTTGAGGGGGGGAGGGGGAGAAGGATAGTGGGGGAGAGACGGGCTGCTGGGGAGGATGGGAGTTGCAGTGTAACCTATGGAGGCGTGTATGGATGGGGGGCGGGGGTGCTGGGGAGGATGGGGCTTATTGCCCAAGCTACTAGGTGGGGTCATTGTAGTCGAGTGCAAGGGGGGCTTGGGAGGATGCAAGGTGTAAGATAAATGGTTAGGAGAGGACAGTGAGTGCTGGGAAGTTGTAGTAGTGGGACAGAAAATGGAGATTGCTGTGGGGGGGGAGGATCATGGGGGAGGGAAAGATGGAGGAGGGGGAGGCATCCTCCTGATCAGCAGCACCCCCATTTGCTTCTTCCTTTCCCTCCCTAGCTTTTGAGGAGGGGAGGAAAGCACATATCTTAAGTCCCCTCTTTCTTAACTTTGCTGAATATGTATTTATTTGAACGATTTTTGTAGCTGCCCACCTTGCTAGGTTCTAATATCAATCTGACCCACGTTTTCCAGGCTGTAATGTCTGGATCTGCAGCAAGACATTAATAATTGAGCAAATTCCTTGGCTTGTCTTTGCCTTTTATATATCAAGGGTTAGTCTTCCAGTGTTCAGCACTCTGTCCAAGTATGTTCAAACTGCAACTCCCAACATCCCCAACATTACCAGAGCTGTAATCCAAGCATCTCTGTATGCCCCTTTGGGAGAGGCTGAGCCACTTGCACCCATGTGTATATATGTAAACACCAATTTAAATACATGATGCCCTACTCTGGAGTGTGAAGAATAAAGAAATGTTGGGACTTCCTTTCTGTTTGTCTTCTTCCTCATTCCTTCCCAATAATAGGCATTCTGTACACTTGCCTTAAACAATTATGATGGGAAAAGCAAAACAGCATATAGCTTTCCTCTTCTGCCCATATTTTCAGGTTCTTTTGAGAACTATTTTAGAGTGACAAGGGACTACATATTTACCCTTTTCCAATTTCATAGGATAAGTTATGATTGCTTTGAAGAGCCAGAAATTACTTTCTTTTGGTTCATTCTCACCCCAGTGTCTTAGGCATCTTCTAGAAATTGTTTCCACCTTCTGATCACATTCCCACTTCTTACAGCAAGGAGGAGAAGAATGGGTTAACACTATTTTTTTTTCTTTTCATGGAAATAAATTTTGTTGCTCAAATAGGATGTCAGCTGAATTGTTTCTGTCTGCAGAATCTTAATGAAGCTGAACTATATATTCCTCTTGAACATCTCAAGTATTACCAAAAATAATTTCTAGTGACAGAGAGAGGGAAATTATTAAATGTGGCATTGTCTAATTCATAACTTTTTCATTAAATCAAATCCTGTTTACATTTTGCCCTCACCTGGCCCACTTTAGGGATTGCTTTCAACTCTGACCTTGTCCTCAGTAGCTGATCCTTTGACTATGTCTTTGTTTTTGTAACAAGTCAAGTCAACCTTGCACCTCTGTCACCCAATCCAACGGAATGCCATCCCAGAATACACTTTTCAACTGGTTAACCACTATATCCTGCCTCTTTATGATAAGAGGGTACTGCTACTGAGAAAAGAATCCTAGACATTTGGGAGTGTTGGTTATGGAGGAAGCAGGTGCATGGGAGGAATCACACAGGTGAGAGGTCAACAGGAAAACAGCTTAAACCTTCAAGTAAAAATGATCATTGGCTCCATTTATTGAGAATTTATTTTCAGGCAAGATATTTTCATAAGAGTCAATCCAGGCTCAGTTTGGTATGTGGCCCCCTCCTTTTTCCAGCTTGGTGACCTTGAGGCAGCATCTTGAGAAGATACAGCATTTACTTTCATTTCCCAAAGCATTCCCCCCTTCATTCCCCTCCCCACAGCTCATGGCAGTCTGTCACTGAATAGTGGCTGCTGACATCCCTATTCTGAACTGGGGAAGGGGAAAAACCCCTACTTTCTGTAATATATTGCCTTTCTCCACGAGCAAACAAATAGAGTTTGATGTTCTGTGATGTAAAACCTCCTGTAAAACCAGTTTCTTAGGTGGATGATAAAATTAATTGTTCTTTGGCATTAATTTTGAAGATATCTGTTTGATCCTAACAGTGAGAGAATACCTAAAGATTTCATAAATATGGAATTGAAAATGCACTCTTTTTAAAAACTGCAAGTGAATGGGTTTATTTTAATATAGCTGATGTTGTTAGGGGATCAAATTGAATACCTAGCCATTTAATTCTTTCCCAGGTTCATTGAAAGTAGTATAAATCTGGCATGGATATTCACTCTTTGAAGTTTGGAACTCTCTCAATTATAACTGGTAATTATCAGTTATGGAGAGTTCCATTCCTAACTTCTAAAATGGTTGCTAATTAACAACTCTTGGGTTGTATCTCAATCTGATGTGCATTGTGTAACGATATTCCCATCCTTTTGCTGCTTGTCTTTTTAGAAGAAAGGTTTGATAAAAGTGAAGTAGTACACAAAGCTGTTTCGTTTTTAATAGAAAAGAGAATGTTGGCATGACTATCTTCTATATATCTTGAAAAGAGGAGTGGTCTGTAACATGCTGAACTGATTTGGCTTCATTTTTATAATACTTGCAGTCAAGTATTATAAAATACAATTATTTCACATAACATAATAATTGGGGTGCCATTTAAAATACCCCAAGGTGTTGGCCATGTTAGGACAGCTGTAGTTTTTGTCCGACAGTTGATTATTGTCAGCTGCTTCTACGCCTGCTGATCTTAGGAAAACATTATTACAGTGATTTAGCTGTTATTTGAAATAAAGTATACCTAGACTAAGCTCAAGAATGATTAGTTAAGAATGAAACTAATTGACCAGGTTAATGTGTACTTATTGAACAAGTTATACTTGTTATACTTATCATATACTAAGCCGTAAACGAGTGTTACGCCTCACGAGATCCCCAACTCTCTTTGAGGAAGACCTAAAAGCCTTCCGAAAGGTGCTGCCAAATGGTGATTATGAAGGTGAGAGAGTAAGAACATTATTAAATGTTTTAATTACAATTGACTAACATTAAGTTAATTTTCTCAGATGAAAAGTATTTCTTGCTTTGTCCCTGGTTTTTGGAAAGCTGTTTCCAATTAAGCTGAGTCTGAAGCTTGGCACCCAAAAGTTCAGCATCCCTGGCAGTAACCAAAGTACAAAATAAAAGTGTGTAAATGATATACTAATAACAAGAACAATGATGGAGGGAGGTGTGCCTGTGTGGCATTGGTGGGGAGGAACCTGAAGCCTCAGGTAATGTTTGTGTTGTTGGACTCTACATCCGTATCTATGGAATCCAACAACATCTGAACACCCCACTGGTGCCCTCATATGGAATTAATAGTAATTTAGCGTTAGTTTCCAGGCTTTTAATTCAGTACATTTTTTTCTTATGACTAATGCATAATCATGGGCTACTGCTTTTTCATATTTATTAATTTGGAAATGTTAATAAGGGTGAATTTTGTGGTAAATGGGGGAAAAAGATTCTAGGTTTATGAGAAGGATTACCTATTTGGAAGGGGTTGTCTCAAACGTTTGGACTAACCACCCAACAATCAATCTACCGGTATATTTGGACAATACTGTTAAATATGGCTACAAACATTGATCCTTGTTTCTGATTGATTATTCCTTTTAAAGGGGCCTATGGTGATATACACCATCTTGTCCAGGAATGAAAAACAATTGGCCCTGAAGATCCTGTTGAACTCCAGTTCTTATCAGAGCTAATCTGTGTGATTGAGGATGGGGATTATAATAGCAGTAGTTCTACCGCGTCTGGAGGACCAGAACACACTCATTCATGTATATTTTTGCATGGAAGTTAGATATTTTACATATTAATATAGCTTGAACTACAGAAAATTCATGGCCATCTGCTAACTTGCATTGGCTTCTTTTTGGTGTTTAGGCATACCGTAAGCTTGCCAAAGAATACCACCCGGATAAGAATCCAAATGCAGGTGACAAGGTATGGATTTGTTTTCCTTGCAGCTTGCTTCTGAAACATAGTTTGCACCATTAACTAAGCTAGATTCAATTGCGAATAAAATAGCGGATGAGCGTTTAGCCCATGGATTTAGGAACTGACAACATTTCAGTCTTCACCCTAAAAATTAAACAAAAAAAATGATTGGGGAGATGGCCTAGTTCAAATCCAGATGCAGTCCTAAAATTCTCTGGTTTATCTGGGAGGATTGACGGGATCAATAAAGGAGAATATTTGTAGTTCAGGGTTGAAGGGAGGGGTCCTTTGGTGCTCTCTGACTCACAGGAGCTTGCAAATGACAACTACTTTAAGATGCTTGAAATACGTTAAGACTGGACCATCAGCTTAAAGAGGGTGAGCAGAGGAGAGGCTTAGGAAGGTAGATAGTGCAAAATGTTAGCTGCCCAAACCAAACAATTTGTTTCTGGAACTGGTATACATTCACCGCACCTCAAGAAGGATATAATGGAACTGGAAAAGGTGCAAAAAAGGGCAACAAGAATGATCAAGGAAATGGGAGCACCTCCCTTATGAAACCAGATTGCAACGCCTTGGTCTCTTCAGCCTTGAAAGATGGCGTTTAAGGGGTGACTTGATTGAAGTGTATAAAATCATGCATGGGATAGAAAAGGTGGATAGAGAAAAATTCTTTTCTCTATCACACAATACCAGGACAAGGGGGCACTCCCTAAAGCTCATAGCTAAGAAAGTGAGGACAAATAAAGGGAAATATTTCTTCACCCAGAGGGTCGTTGATTTATGGAATTCACTTCCAGAAGGGGTCGTGACAGCTGTCAGCCTTGACAGCTTCAAGGCAGGGTCAGACAGATTCATGGATGCAAAGTGTATTGGTGGTTATTAAAACGGATGTCCATGTGCCGCCTCTATGTTGGTTGAGGCAGGCAGGATTCCCTTGAGTACCATTTGTTGGGGGTCAAGGGAAAGGGAGGGTTTTGCCTTCTCTTTCTGCTCAAGATCCCCATGTACAATTGGTGGGCCACTGTGTGACACAGAATGCTGGACTCGATGGGCTTTGGCCTGATTCAGCAGGGCTCTTCTGATGTTCTTATGTTCGTTCACCTATAAAGCAGTAACGATTCCAGTATTATCCATGGATGGTAACCTCACTTTCCTTCTCGGCTTGTAACACTGGGAAATGAAAGTAATCAGGGGTATATATATTTTTTTTAAAAAAAAAAATTGTTGTTTTTTTCTTCTTTATTTAGTTCAAAGAAATAAGCTTTGCCTACGAAGTTCTCTCGAACCCCGAGAAACGTGAATTATACGATCGATATGGAGAACAAGGCCTCCGGGAAGGTAGTGGTGGAAGCGGAGGAATGGACGATATATTCTCCCACATATTTGGTGGGGGGCTTTTTGGTTTCATGGGTAATCAGAGCAGAAGTCGTAATGGGAGAAGACGAGGCGAAGATATGATGCACCCACTTAAGTAAGTACCGAGCTAGTCTCCTTTCGTTAAAAAGTTCCTTAATTCACAATAGCCCTGTTTGCTTAAGTATTTTTTAGAAAGCAGGAGGGCCTAAGTTCTAGTTGAAACTAAAATTACTAAAATATTGTTGACTTCAGGTTTGGTGACAGGGGTTGAAAGAATCTATAGATCTGCTCATTCCTGACTTTGCACAAATAAATGTAATTATTTGATTCCTTCCAGTGTGAATATGGGTGTGTTGGTGCAAGGGAATCACTAGAAGCTCTTATGGTGTGGATTGTGCCATTATTTGGGAGATGGGCCCTGTTTGTTCTGCAGTTCTTACCAAGCTATCTCTGACTCACTGGTGTTTTTTTTTAAATCCAGCTGGGATTTCAGTGTAAGATTAGCAGGTAGAAAAATGCTGCAAAATAGATGTTGCATAACTTTTACAGTATTTCTTTAGACTAACCTAATAGAGGGACAAAAATGATAACGTGGAAATTAAGGGCAAAAATGACTTTCTACCTTCATCATATTTATAAATAATTATAACTTATCTTCCTTAAAATGCAACAGATGGTCTCTTCTTCCCATATTCCATGTGTTATCTGTAAACAAATTCTTAAAGCCTCATGGTTCAGTCCTGATATCAGCAAAAATCCATTAAAATTTACCAGGGGATAACATCTATTTGAATCTTGATCCAATAGACCAATGTTTCTCAACCTCGACCATTTTAAGGCATATGGACTTCAACTCCCAGAATTCCACAGCCAGCATTGCTGGCTGTGGAATTCTGGGAGTTGAAGTTCACATGCCTTAAAATGGTCAAGGTTGAGAAACACTGCAATAGACCAACTTCGTATTCCTTCCGTTTACTTCTAAGAATTCTTAATCCTTAGTCTGTTCAAATAATGTCATGGAACTTGATTTCTTTTCATTTTTTCTCTCCTCACAAGATTCTTCAAAACTTTAACAAGCCTCTTTGGTAAATCCAATATGGGAAAATTTATCTATCTCTTGGTTTATTGTCTGAATATCCCTTTTTAATTATTAAAACATTATGGCTTACTTTCTCTTTTATCTGTTAATGTTCCTTGTATACCTTCACCAGTTGTTTTCATCTACAATCTCTGAAGAGAATCTTAGAAAATGGAAAGTTAATATACGAAAACATAAAAGTATCCTGATCCAGATCATTGATGCTTTAAAAGTACATGTACACTTTAAAAATACTATTTTGAACATAAGAAAACGGAGTGGAAGCCAGTAAGGGCAGGAAATGGTTCTTTACTACTATTACCTACTACTAATAATAAAGTGTCTGATTGCAGCTGTTGCTCCATGCCATATAGGGCTAAATCTTCCTACCTGAAATTATACTTTGGATAATAATGGCTGAGTCTTGATTTCTGAATAATTTAAACACTATCAAAATTGTAAGGCACTTGGAGGAAATAATTAAGCTATGGTAAAAGAAATAACGTTTTAGGGCTTGATTCTTGAGGTCAGAGGAGGCTCTGTTTTGGACTCTAGAATATAAATAAAACTTCAAAATACTTTTGTTACTCGTTTGTTTGGTACTTCGCGGCAGGCAATTCAAAAATAAGGTCATACCACTGAATCATCATAGAACTGAGCATTAAAGCCTTGCTCACACTGAAGGTAACAAGATACATTTCCTGAGGGAGGGAAACTGCATCTGGGAACAGCCCAGTGAGCTATAATAATAGACTGGAACCTATCCTTCTACCGCTCCATGCATTAAAAGTATGGTTCAGCCTCTCTTTATAATAAAAATAGCAAAATATTTGAAATTGATCAAGGCAAAGAATAGCATTTCACTGTATAGGGCCAAACAGGCAACCATCAAGATGGGGGCATATTGTATTGTATTGGATTTATTGGATTTCTATGCCGCCCTATTCCGGGAACTCAGGGCGGCTCACAGCATAAACAGAAATCTAACATAGAATACATATATAAAAGAACCCCTGAGTTAAAAAAAAAAACCAATCATCCAACAAACATGCACACAAACATACACTGGCTAGGGGCAAGATGTTAACTGCCCCAGGCCTGTCGGCAAAGATGTGTTTTGAGCAGTTTACGAAAGGCGGGGAGGGTGGGGGCGACACGGATCTCCGGGGGGAGTTGATTTCAGAGGGCCGGGGCCGCAACAGAGAAGGTTCTTCCCCTAGGCCCCGCCAGGCGACACTGGCTGACGGGACCTGGAGAAGGCCGACTCTGTGGGCCCTAACCGGTCGCTGGGTTTCATATTTGAAATGTTATGTAATGGGTGCACTCTGGCTGGCACAGTAAGTTGCGTATTTGCCAATGAACCTCAGGGGTGAGGGTGTCCAATCGTGAAAACTTCATTTGCTAGAAGATGACCTATCCTACATGGATGTTGTCTTAACATCCCAGAGGGACTTTTATGTGCTTCAAAGATCCTTTTCCTATTAATTATGCTAGAGGATGGTTTTTTATCTCATAGGGCAGCTTCCTATTTAATTTTTAATAAACAGTCTTCTAAGTCAAGTGGAGCAGGTGATCTAAAACGTGTTGCCTGTGGATGGTCCCACATTCCCAGTTCTGGGTATGCTGTCCTCAAAATACCGCAAGTGACATAAAGAAGACTTTTTACTGAAATGATGAATATTAGTGATATATATCTTACTTGATACCTTGTCCTGTTTTTTTTTTAAAAAACAGGCAGCTCAATGTAGTGCATACATTTTTTAGAACAAAATAACTTCAATTGTGAGTGGAAGTTCAGTATTTTGAGTCTGAGATGATTCTTTCTCTCTTGGAAAGAATGACTTAAAAAAATTGCCTTTAAATATTCTTTGAACTCTCCTGAAGGGAAGTATAGACGCTTTTAAAATTTTAAACCATTCCCCCAGTAGGGCTTCAAAAGAGTTCACTTCTACTTTTGGTTGCCGTGTCTTCACAATTCTTCCTGTGTAATCATCATCTGATGGCTTTAAGTAATCTTTTTTTTTATGGTAAATATTTTATTAATTTAGTAATTGTGATCATAAAAAAAAGAATCAAATTAAATACAACTCAACTTAATACAATCATTTTCAACTTTAACAAAATATAAAAACTTGCATAAAGTAATTAAAAGAACTATGGGTGTTGCTCGGCAGCATCCCCCACCACATCACCCTCTTCTTCCTCCCTGCCTACTCCATCCCCCCACCTTCTCTCTCTCCCACTCTTCACCCTCCACAACCCTACTTCACCTTCACTCTGCACACTCCAACACCTCCAGATGTGGTTACGAGGCACTGCACGAGCAACCCCTCTTTACCAAAAAAAATTTAAAAAAATTTATATGTCATTCTTGTATATTACTAATATAACAGTTGAGTACTATATAAAAAAAAACAACAACCCCCAAACCCACCCATCCCGACTTCCCAGAGTGAATACAGGGTAAAACACAAGAAAACCCACTAAACTAAACAAAGTTGTAATATAAATCCTATTAAAAAAATAAACATTTTACAATCCAACATATAAAAATTTAACTATATGCTAAATACAATTTCTTAGATTGATATTTAAGTAATCTTCTAATAACTGTTATTTCTAATGGACTGTGAGAATGACCTTGAGAGACAAGAGAAAGAACTGTAGTCTAGGCAACAGTCTGATAAACAAAAGCTGAGCCTAAACCAGAAATGTAAATTGAGAAAGCATCTCAGAATTGACCCTTACTACTTCTCTGAAACCAAACTTGCAATATTCTGCTACTATAACCTTACAATAAAAGTAGTATTCCTGATGTTGGTTTTCTGGTCTGGATTGCCTTGATACTAGGTTGGGGAGAGGGTAGGGGCTGAAAGCAATGGTGCAAAAGAAAAATTAAGCCGTGCCATAGAAGTAAGTGTAAACCTATGCAGCAGAAAAATCCTACGGTAGTTATTCTGCTTAAAAAGGGACGCAGTGGAGAAATAGGGAGGCAGAAGAATGAAATTAAATGGCTAGTACTACACACACACACATTTTATAAAAATGTTTTGGACTGAACACCTAAAACGAACACCCATCTCTTAATTGTTCCACTGACTTTCCTTCAGTTCTCCTCTGCTACTGTAACATATTCAAAATTATGTTTATCTTGAATTTAGAACACAGCAGTAATCAAGCATAGAGGTAGAATGGCAGTACTTTTTTTAAAAATAGATATGTAATGACTGCTGATTTAAAACCCGCCAAGTAGCTTCCCACCTATACTAAACAAATTATAATGAATGCTGATTTAAAACCCAAGTAGCTTACCACCAATACTAAGAAAAATCTGTAATTTAAATAGTTCAAAGTATTTCAAATGACAAACTCACTAGGGCCTTTGACAGAAGTGATTGTTCTAAACACTGACACAAATTAAGATAGAAGTTTTAGGTTTACGGCTGAATTGCTTAGCACAGGGGAAAGGTTGTGTAGATAGCTTTATTTTGACCTACATTTCTTCCACTGGAAAAGCTGAATACTGGTTAAAGCACTGTAACTTGCCTTAGTTTTGGAATGTTCTGATTCAAATGTCTGCTCAACAATTAAACTGGAGTGATGATGGGCCTACTGGGGGTCTCGGCCTTGGTTCCATGGTAGGATGAAGTAGACAAGATTCATCAGTGTTTTCCTACTCTTGGAGGAAATGGGGATAAAATGTAGCCATGGTGCATTATTAGAGGTACAGAGCTGTCTGATGTCAGGAAGATAGAAACTAATCACTCCTCACAGTCACCCATGCCCTTGTCACTCGAGACTCGACTATTGTAATGCTCTCTACATGGGGCAACCTTTGAAGAATGTCCGGAGACTGCAGGTAGTCCAGAATGCGGCTGCGCGAGCTGTCTTGGGTCTCCCAAGACATGCTAATATCACTCCAGCTCTCCGCGAACTGCACTGGCTACCTATTGGTCTCTGAACACAATTCAAAGTGTTGGTTATGACCTATAAAGCCCTTTATGGCAATGGGCCAGGATACTTGCGGGACGGTCTCCTGCCTCATGAATCCCAGCGACCTGTTAGGGCGCATAGGGTTGGCCTCCTACGGGTCCCGTCTGTTAGGCAGTGCCGTCTGGTGGGGCCTAGGGCTAGGGCCTTCTCTGTTGCTGCCCCAGCCCTCTGGAACCAGCTTCCCTCAGAGGTTCGTACTGCTCCTTCCTTCCTAGCTTTCCGAAAACTCTTAAAAACACATCTATGCAGACAGGCTTGGGGCGTATGAGCTGCGCTCTGCCCCTGGGCCTTTGATTGGGACTGTATGTTGTATGAGTGGGTATAGTTTTATTGTTTTTTATATTGTATATTATTATTTTAACTAATTTATATTTTGTACTTGTATTATTTGCTGTGAGCCGCCCTGAGTCTGAGGAGAAGGGCGGCATATAAGTCAAAGTAAAGTAAAGTAAAGTAAAGTAACTGCTATTTAAATTAATTCAGCTCAACTCTTCTTACTTTGCTTGGGCCGGTTTTAACAAGCATTTGCAATGGCACATTTTCATTCCATCAAAGGAAACGTACAGTAACACACCTATTTAGATTTGCATTTGCAAGGTATTAAAATAAACTTCTTTTCTCCACTAGAGTTTCTTTAGAAGATCTATATAATGGGAAAACTACCAAACTACAACTTAGCAAGAATGTCCTTTGTAGTTCATGTAACGGGTGAGTTTTCTTTTATTTATTTGTCTTCAGAAAGTTCTGAGTTTAAAGAATAAGTCCATTAATCATTCTAAAAAAAAACAAAACCACACACCCATCTGTTTGTATAAAGGGAACTCTCTTTTTCTTTTCTTTTTTTGGCCAGAGTAACTGCATAATATTTTGCATCTGCAGTCTTTCTGTGGCCCTCGCTGGGCCTTTCCATCCAGCACTCCTGCTTAACTTGAGCAGGCGGGCTTCCAGGCCATTCGTTGGGACTCAAGAGATCACGTTGTTTTCTTTCTCTCTTTCTCTCCATGGATCCAGCCAAGGGGGTAAATCTGGAGCAGTTCAGAAGTGTGCAGCCTGCCGGGGCCGAGGCATGAGAATTATGATCAGGCAGCTGGCTCCCGGGATGGTTCAGCAAATGCAGTCGGTCTGTTCTGATTGCAATGGAGAAGGTAATCCAACCGGTTCTTCAGCAAGAAAAGAGGTGGCCAAAAGAATTTAGGCAGGCTCGTTCCCATTGTTGCCAAATAAGCACCGGTTAAGGTTCAGGATAACAGTGCCAGCTTCGTAGCTAAGTGAGCATTTACGTTTGGTACTTTGGGGGGACAGATAGGTCGTTTGACTTGTCTGCTCTAATGGTGTACGTGATAGACACGGTCTTCCGAAGTTGGGTGGTACCAATTGGCCATCTATGTTTAGAGTATTTTGATAACACAGCAACTGGGTATGCCATTGATCTTGGCTTGGTTTATGTATCACAGGATTAGTGGAATTGGGTACAATTGAGACATAGCAGAGAGAGCTTTTTCAGTTGTTTTAAACAAAAAAAGGTCTTGGATTACAACTCACATGCTGCATTACAGAGGTAGTAGGATGCTGTTGCATTATAAAGTTTAAAATTAGATTGAGTTGAGAATCTTTTAGGGATCAAGGATACATTCAGAAAATGGATGTCTTCAAGGAGAAAAGTCGCAGGAAAAAACCCTTCTGTTACAATTTAGTGACACGTGAATAAAAACACGTTTTTGCCACCAGCCAATTTTTCCAAGGAGAAGGCCACAAAGGCTGAGCAAATAGGACAGTATCTTCTCATATAAACATACACAATCTTCCCTAAGTATGAAAGGGAACAAGATTTTTTTTTCCCCTCCCTGAACATTGTTGTGCACTGCTAAATTTTTGGCAGTCAGGCCAGGAAGAAGGAACACAACCTCCCGTAAAATTGGGAAAAGGAAGCATATCTATCCAGGGGTTGTTTTGGATAGTGAGGTGGGAAGCCTATAAATTTAATCAATTCATAAATAAAATTATATGGAATAGCCATGGCTGATCTAAGAATTGGGATCTTTGTAGCTTGAGTTTCCTGTCTCTCAAAACAAGGTGCAAACATGTCTCTTTTTAGGAGAAGTAATCAACGAAAAAGACCGCTGTAAAAAATGTGAAGGGAAGAAGGTGATAAAAGAAGTAAAGATTCTTGAAGTCCACGTAGATAAAGGCATGAAGCATGGGCAGAGAATCACCTTTACCGGAGAAGCTGATCAAGCTCCCGGCGTGGAGCCAGGAGACATTGTTCTCCTGCTTCAAGAAAAGGAGCATGAGGTAATGATGGTTTGAATTGGCCAAAGAACGTTGGCTCAGTGACACCGGGACATTTTGAATGGGAATGTTTGGGGTGGTGAAACTTCGTTAAATGTGCACAAGTCGTGGTGGCGCAATGGTTAAAGTGTAGTATTGCAGGCTAATTCTGCCTACTGCCCACAGTTCGATTCCGGCGGGCTTCAAGATTGACTTAGCCTTCCATCCTTCTGAGGTCGGTAAAATGAGGACCAAGATTGCTGGGGGCAAAATGCTGACTCTGCAAACAGAGAGGGCTGTACAACACTATGGAGCAGTATATAAGTCTGCTATTGCTAAGATCGATGAGATGCATCCTTTAGCCAACGTTTTAATCTTGTTTTTAGTGGAGATTTTAAGTGCATTTCTATGAGCAAGAACCCCAATATATTTCCTTAGTTGTGAGAGCTGTGGTGGCGCAGTGGTTAGAATGCAGCACTGCAAGCTAACTCTGCCCACAGCTACCAGTTCGATCCTGACCGGCTCAAAATTGACTCAGCCATCCCTCCTTCTGAAGTTGGTAAAATGAGGTCCCAGATTGTTGGGGACAATGTGCAGACGTTGTAAACCATCCAGAGAGGGCTGTAAAGCAATGTGGGGCAGTGTGTGTGTGTGTGTGTGTGTGTGTGTGTGTGTGTGTGTGTGTGTGTGTGTGTGTGTTTGATAATTTTGAATATTGGAATCCCAGGTACGGACAAGATAAAAACAACGAACTCCGGGATGTAAGGCAAAAGGCTTTTTTTAATTGCTAAGCTTTCGTTAACAACCTGTTAACATCAGAGCAAAAGACTAAATGACAAGGAGTGTGTGTGTGTGTGTGTGTGTGTGTGTGTGTGTGTGTGTATATATATGTATGTATGTATGTATATGTATATATGTATGTGTATATATATATATATGTATGTATATGTATAAGTCTTAAGTGCTGTTGCTTTTGCTAAATGATAAGTTTGGTTTGGAAAACAGTGCTAACAGTGCAATTCACTTGGGACAAGAATTTGAAGAATCCAGTATGGTTCCTGGAGATGGCCAGCTTCTGTACGAAACACGTCTAGTGCCAAATAGTGAAAGCAAACACCCAATCCTGCCCTTCTCCCTCTTTCTCCAAGGTGTTCCAGAGAGATGGAAATGATTTGCACATGACCCACAAGATTGGACTTGTTGAAGCCCTGTGTGGCTTTCAGTTCACATTTAAGCACCTTGATGCACGCCAGATTGTGGTGAAATATCCCCCAGGAAAAGTAATTGAGCCAGGTAAAAACTCGCATGCTGTTGTTTTGAAAGTTCTTCCATCCTCAGACACTTTTAAGAAATATTTTCACATCTGGTTTGTTTTGGGTTTTTTTGCCTAGAGAGAAATGACACGCTGCCCTTCATTGACAGGTTTTCTTCTTCTTTTTAAACTCTAGGCTGTGTCCGGGTAGTTCGAGGGGAGGGAATGCCACAATACCGCAACCCTTTTGAAAAGGGTGATCTTTATATAAAGTTTGATGTGCAGTTTCCTGAAAACAACTGGATCAGCCCAGAAAAGCTTACAGTAAGTTTACAAAGCAGTCTGCTTTCTCCTCTCCTAAACTCTTCACATCTCCTCTTTACATGGAGTTAAACCTTAAAATAAGTGTAATATTATTCAAGGAGAAGCATCCGCTCCCAAACACAGAAAAATCACATGATCTGGCCCATTCCACATCATTGTTCCACCTTCTCCAGAAATCTTGGGGGTAGGGCTGGTAGCCATACCATGTTATATGAGCAAAAGGCAAGTTTTATTGAAAAATCAAATAACCATAAACATTTGAGGACATAAATAGAACAACAACTCCATGCAACTCTTTCCTTGCTATATCCTCGGGCCATCACTCTGTTGAGCACCTACAGGAGTGGCCAAAATTGTGGAAACCTTTTGGGAAAAGTGTACGGTAGAAATGCCACCTTTGGTTAAGTTTCCACCCATTTTTCTTCTAATTTCTTTATAACTGTAGCTTTGTTTCACTTAACAATACTATTTTACATTGCTTTCTGGGCGACCAGTCAACTCTTTGCACCATTACTTTAATTTTAATACAAGCTCACTAAATGAAAGAACACAAAAAAACCCAACCAACTTGATAGCGATCACAATACACAGAGACAAATATCCTCCTCTCAGCTTCAATACATGACATCAATAACTGAATCCTACTGTGATCTGATTGGCTCATTGCCAAAACAAGATGACACCTGATTGGCTCTCTCAACACTCATGCTCATTGGCTACAGTCAGATGAAGGAAAGCTACTTGATATCAACCTAAGCAAGTTGTGCTTCCTTTTTCTGGTTATTTGGCTATAACTTTTCATAGAATACAGTACAGATAATTGAACAAACTTCGTTGCATTACATTCTTGATTAAATTATCTTTCCATTGATATATAATTTTATGGTACTACTCCCCAAAAAAGTGGTGTTATTAGCCATCAAACCTCAAAAATACACTTCCCAAAAGGTTTCCACAATTTTGGCCACTACTGTAATTGTTACAATGCTGTATGGCTGTAGTATTATTTTTTAACCTTATTATCTTTTTTAACCCTCTTATTGGTATTGTTGTTATCATTATTCTGTTGCTTTGCATGTACAGTGAGAGCTGCTGCGCCGGAGACAAATTCCTTGTGTGATCTAGTCACACTTGGCCAAATAACATATTCAAATACATTTGAAATATTTCATTTTTAGGAACTTGAAGATCTTCTGCCCTCCAGACCAGATGTTCCCAACATAATTAGCGAAGCAGAAGAAGTAGATCTTCAAGAATTTGACACTACTCGTGGGTCAAGCGGTGGGCAGAGGCGCGAGGCATATAATGATAGTTCCGATGAGGAAAGTGGCCATCATGGACCGGGGGTACAGTGTGCCCATCAGTAAAAAAATGTCTAGGGCAGGGTAAGGGGAAGTTACACATGGATTTTTCTCTCTTCAAAATTTTGCCTGACTTGTTCTCAGCAACACAGTTGGATTGTCTAAACATTGCACATGAGCCCAATGGACATCTGTTGCTGTATGTGTAACTTTTAAATTGGTCCATAGTATCTACAGAGTGTATAATTTAAACTAACCACACACACACATACAAAAAAAAGCTTACATCTTTTTTTTCCTCGACTGACCGTTCTGTAGCAGAATAAAAGCACTTGAAAGGAAAGGCGAGACTCCTGTTCATCTGGATTAAGTTCCAGTCCTTGTACTTGTGCTTGATTTTTACCAGTTTTTTGTGTAGATTTTAAGTTTTCTCTATTTTAAATTCAAATTCTACATTGTAAAGTTTTGTGTAAAAATTTGTCCCGAGGCTTGGTATTTGGCTGCATCTTGCATAAGCTGCTACAAATAGAATAAAGACATTCATAGCCTGTATCTACCACTTTAGATGCATGGTAAGTAAATTGGTTTCGGCACACGGGAATAAAACTTGATGGGAAAAACCATGGAAGACTTTAAAAAAAAAAAGTGGTTGTAAGAGTTTTTTTTTTACCATCTTGTGAAAAAAGGTTTCTGAAACTTAATAAAAACCATTGGTGTATGATGATAATGTTTTGTAACGGCTTTCTTTCTGTCAATTCACAGCTGAAATTAGACTTTGGAGTTTTGAAGCAAATCACTTCCAGTATTGTATAGCTTGAACTGAAGAGAGCTAAAAGAAGTCTGCCTTAAGGAAGCAAACGGGCGTCGGGTGTCATGCCAGGCATGTAGCACCAAGACCCCCCGTAGGGGCATTATTTGTGATGAAAGGACAGGTAATAGGACTAGGCTAGGTTTCACCTATGTTAAGAAAACCCACCAAAAAGGCATATCATTTTAGCTTTGCTTCTTCAACATCTCCCATGTTTCCTTATATATAATCCAGTATACAGCCCTGTGCAGGAGTAAAGTTCCCGTAGGAACTTGCTTGTGATTACAGCTTTGGATTGACAAATTAGGAGGACAGTTTTCAACATCTCGTTGAATAGAAGATTGTAATTCAAATTTGCAAAAAAGCTGCAACGTGTTCACTTGAAATATTTGAAGGAGCATCTTTTTCAGTTTTAAGTTTCCAAACTGTAAAAAAAAACGATATCCTGTCCTTAAAAATAAAATTACTTCCTCCTCGGGTTAAAACAATCTAGCCTTTACAGAGATAAGCTCAGATCAAACACCTCTTGAAAGTGAACGGGTTTTGCAGAGAAATGAGAAAGGATTGTGAGTCAGTATCCTAAACGTTCATGTAACTTGCAGGGCAAGGGGTGATTGTATTATTATGCTTAAGCTAGGACAACTCAAGCTATTGAATAGCTTTTAAGAAAGCTGTCACAGAAGCCGATGTCCCCATTGCAAACATTCATATACCCCTTGAAAAGCTGTCTGTGACTTACACAATTGAAGACAAGTGTGTCTGTGTGAGGTCAATTTAAAAGTCTCAAAGCCTAAAATGCTTATAAATATTTCTATAATGCAGATTGAAGATTCATAGAGGTCAACCATAAACTCATCAATTATTTGCAGTTATTATTGCCTTGTAACCAGAACAAATAGAGGTTTGAGAGGTAATTCAAAGGGTAAACATAGCTGCTGAACACGATTCCCTTTTACCTCTCCGCCCTTCCCTTGGGATCTGAGCTAAAATGGCACAAAAATCTCTACCCTACGATGCTCCTAAAAATCTAATCATGGAGACAAAGTCAACCTCAAAAGCCACAGAGACTTAGCAATATAATAATTACAAGTACTCTATCGAGAAACAGTAATTTTCCAGAATTGCATCTACCTTAATTTTCTCTCAAGTTCTCAGAGCAGGGAGATACAGATATGTACACCACCACCACCACCCCCTGCCCAGGTCTGAGCTTCTACAATATTTCCACCCCCTTCGTGGATGTACCATCTTGGGAAGGGGATTTCTCTTATTTTTACAAGGTATATATCCTATGTGATATATCTCTATGACGTTGGTCACTAAACAAGGTTGTAAGCTGAGGACTGTATAGCATGTCTCTAACCAACTTTTAAAAACTAGCTAAGGCACTGAATGTAGTACTACCATGATACAGTTGGGAGTATGCAGGTTGATTTCTGATGGTTAGCTATTCTCTTTTGATAAGATCATATTGGGATTTTCCTGAGTTGTTAAGAGCCATTCTCAAAAGTCTAAAAAATGCAGATCTTTGGGGCTGTCTAGATGCACTACCATTTATTTTTGACCAGGAGGGAATATACCTTCACCAAACTTTGTCATACTGTATGTATGCTCGCTATAAGATTATGCCAGGAATCAGGCAATTTCATAACTTGATTCAAGGTGACAAATACTAAACCTAATCAGAACTTTGAAGTGCATTCTTCAGTTTTTAATTCTAATGGAAGGTCAGTTTCAAATGTTTCAATAAACCTTTAGCTAAATTCACTATGTTTCATGTCTACATACAGGCATAAATTGAAATCTGGGGGAATGAAGGACAATCATCATTTTACTTTCATTCTCCCACTAAGAATGTTTGCTTCAAGTGTCAAGTCACCAAGTGTTTCTAGATGAGAAATATACAAAGTTTAATAAGCAATAAATCCTTAAAACCAATTGCCTGCTGCTTTAAATGTATCCAGGAGTTTCTTTACATGAAGGAAATACAGGAAAAGCTGCCATCCATTTCTTCAACTTTACTTAACTGTTGCTTTTCCACAAAGGGCTGTCAGCTGGTTCTGAGGAAGGAAAAGGCAATTCATGTAAGTATCTCCTTCGAAATCTAAACATCATTTCGGGGGTTATTCCTGCTTTTTGTGGATTTTTATTTAGTGGATTTTATCTGAAGGCAACGTAAAAACAAGACCAGGAGCTGACTGTGGCTCAGATCAAGAGCTTCTTGTTGCAAAATTTAGGCTTCAATTGAAGAAAGTAGGGAAAAACACTATGGCACTCAGGTATGAACTAAATCATATTCCTGATGAATATACAGTAGAGGTGACAAATAGATTTAAGGAATTAGATCTGATAGAGTGCCTGAAGAACTATGTATTCACAACATTGTACAAGAGGTAGCAACTAAAACCATCCCAAAGAAAAGGAAATGCAAGAAAGCAAAATGGCTGTCTGAGGAAGCTTTGCAAATAGCTGAGGAAAGAAGGGAAGCAAAAGGAGAAAGAGAAAGATACACCCAATTGAATGCAGAATTCCAGAGAATAGCTAGAAGAGATAAGAATGCCCTCTTAAATGAACAGTGCAAAGAAATAGAAGAAAACAATAGAATGGGGAGAACCAGACATCTTTTCAAAAAAAATTGGAGATATGAAGGGAACGTTTATGCAAAGATGGGCATGATAAAGGACCAAAATGGCAGGGACCTAACAGGCAGAAGAGATTAAGAAGAGGTGGCAAAATTACACAGAAGAACTATACAAGAACGAGCTTAGCATCCCTGCAAAATTACACAGAAGAACTATACAAGAAGGAGCTTAGCATCCCTGATAACCACGATGGGGTGATCACTGACCTCGAGCCAGATAGAATGTGAAGTGAACTGGGCCTTAGGAAATCTGAGCAACAAAGCTAGTGGAGGTGACAGTATTCCAGCTGAACTATTCAAAGTCTTAAAAGATGATGCAGTAAAAGTGCTACACTCAATTTGCCAGCAAATTTGGAAAACTCAACAGTGGCCACAGGATTGGAAAAGGTCAGTTTACATTCCAATTCCAAAAAAAGGCAATGCCAAAGAATGTTCAAACTATCGCACCATTGCACTCATTTCACATGAAAGTAAAGTTATGCTTAAAATCCTACAAGCTAGACCCCAGCAGTATGTGGCTCGAGAACTTCCAGAAGTACAGGCAGGATTTCGAAGAGGCAGAGGAACTAGAGATCAAATTGCCAACATACGCTGGATCATGGAGAAAGCTAGGGAGTTCCAGAAAAACATCTACTTCTGCTTCATTGACTATGCTAAAGCCTTTGATTGTGTGGATCACAACAAATTGTGGCAAGTTCTTAAAAAGATGGGAGTACCAGACCATCTTATTTGTCTCTTGAGAAACCTATATGTGGGTCAAGAAGCAACAGTGAGAACTGGGCACGGAACCACTGATTGGTTCAAAACTGGGAAAGGAGTCCGGTAAGGCTGTATTCTGTCGCCCTGCCTATTTAACTTATATGCAGAGCACATTATGAGAAAGCAGGGCTAGATGAATCAAAAATTAGAATTAAGATTGCCGGGAGAAATATCAACAACCTAAGATATGCAGATGATACCACTCTAACGGCAGAAATTGAAGAGGAACTAAAGAGCCTCTTGATGCAGGTGAAGAAGGAGAGTGCAAAAGCTGACTTGAAACCCAACATTAAGAAAACCAAGATCATGGCATCTGTCCCTCTCAATTCCTGGAAAATAGATGGGGAAGAAATGGAGGTAGTGGCAGATTTTATCTTCCTCGGCTCCAAAATCACTACAGATGGGGACTGCAGCCAAGAAATTAAAAGACGCTCCTGGGGAGGAAAGCTACGGCAAATCTAGACAGCATACTAAAAAGCAGAGACATCACCCTGTCAACAAAAGTATGTATAGTCAAGCCCATGGTTTTCCCAGTTGCAATATATGGATGTGAAAGTTGGACCATAAGAAAGGCTGAGTGCAAAAGAATTAAGGCCTTTGAACTATGGTGCTGGAGAAGACTCCTGCGAGTCCCCTGGACTGCAAGGTGATCAAACCAGTCAGTCCTAGAGGAGATCAACCCTGATTCTCTTTAGAAAGCCAGATCCTGAAGTTGAAACTCAAGTACTTTGGCCACTTAATGAGAAGGAAGGACTAATTGGAGAAGAGCCTGATGCTGGGAAAGATTGAGGGCGATAGAAGAAGTGGACAACAGAGAATGAGGTGGCTAGATGGAGTCACTGAAGCAGTAGGCGTGAGCTTAAATGGACTCCAGAAGATGGTAGAGGACAGGAAGGCCTAGAGGAATGTTCATGGAGTCACGATAGGTTGGACATGACTTCGCAACTAACAACAAATGTAATTTTATGTCCAAACAAAATGGAACACTGATTTTAGCAAAATGATTATCCTTCATGTCATTTATTTCTAATGAAGGCTACAAGTCTATTCACCCTGGAAAAAGTCTGTGTGTGTTCACTAAGAATCAGTGTTGACGTGATGGCATAAAATTGATCAGTCTTGCAAGTCTCACTTCTTAGATTCACAGCGTGGATCATTCCAATTGAATGATTTAATTTTCATTCTAAATAAGAATAAGAATAGGGAATACTTTGTCTCCAAGGGAACTAACGTTTTCCAATTGGCCAAATTCAATCCAGCTGCCATTTTGCAAAATTGCCAGTGTCTACCTACAGCAACCCTTGTGTGAGAGTATCCAGTACAAACTCTCAATGTTATCTTTAGACTCTCTGGCTGAAAAAGTTTTGCCAACTCCTACTTTTCACCAATTGGGAAAGAGAAGGGATTCAGACCAGCTCAGAACTGAGCAGAGTCAAGAGCTGGAGAGAAGTTTTCTGAAGAGGGAAACTCCAAATTCTCCAAAAATATGGATGTGGGAGACAGCTAGCCATTTCTCCAAATACTTCACTTTCAACACTTACCACCAGGGTGTGAATGTGCTGGACAGTGTCATTATTTAACAGCTGCACATCAATGTTTTGGATGTCATCACTAGATGAGCAAAGAGTCTGAAACAAAGCAAAAAGATGTCATTTGGAATGCACCTAGGGTGACTCCTCAACTTTCCTTTAGCAGCCAAAGTTATGATGGTGCTAAAAAAAATATATATCCAGTCCTCACATTTATGATTGTTGCAGCTTCTAACAGTCATGTGATCAAAATTCAGGCGCCTGACAACTAGCCTGTATTTTATGATGGTAGCAGCATCCCAACAAGCACAGTCAATGTGGAAAGCCAAATTCGCTGAATGACATGATTCATTTAACAACTGCGGTAATTCACTTAATGATGGCAGCAAAAAAAGTGGTAAAATTGGATGTGAGTCATTTACTGACCGCCTCACTTAGCGACATAAGTTGGTCCCAATTGTCATAACTTGATCATCTGCACAGGAAATAATACATCTAATTTCACATATATTCTTCCCCTTTCATGTTGCTACATGTTTCGTGGTCTTATTTCTACCCCAATGACTTCAAAACTCCAGGGCCTTCCCTTAGTAATGCCGATTTTATTCCTAAGCATCTTGAAATCATTGCTACTGATCTGACAGTGAAGCCTGTCTTTTTCGCCATCCTATTTCCGTGATGACCAGATTCATGCAACTTAACACAATAACTAGATCCCAGAGATGTGTGTACACATATCGTTGTTTGGGTTTTTTTTATTGTAATTTATTGTTATATATATGTTGTTAGCCGCTCCGAGTCCCCGGAGAGGAGCGGCATACAAACCCAAATAAATAAATAAATACACCCATCAAGCGAAGCCAGTTCCGCTATAGACAAAGCCCTTACCTGCCCATCGCTCAGAGGTATGTTAACAAAAGGAAGGGATCGTTCGGGGGGCATCGAAGAACTGCGAAGACTGGAAGTCTGAGTTCTCCCAGAGTTTCCCGTGGAGAGCCCTCTCTGTGCAAATCTAGCAAAACAAAATTAGGGGGGTAGACAAAGAGATTGCTTTGAGTCTTTGAAATATTCATCTTCAAAAAAATCAGGCTGTAGGTATCAAAATCAAATGTGTGTACATAATATCCATGCATAGGTAGGTAGATGGGCAGAGAGACAGAATTTAAATTTATTGGCTGCCCAACTCTACATATACAAATACACACAAGCAGGTAGACAGCTTCAGAGGTTTTTTTTTAATACAGCGGCTTTAAAGAGTCAGTTCATTAAAGCAGCCATGTCCTATTTGCAAGCTGTCAGGGCACTGCCATCAGATCACTTGCTCCCCAAGGTCCCAAGAACAGGCAAGAAGAGGGTCATCTGAACATCCAGAGGGCAACTTTCTCAAGGACCTCTAGAGAGCTGCAACTGGAGAAATGGTCCAGCACCAATCCATTCAGAAGACCCAGGGCGTTTTCCTCTCTTGTACCTAACAACACAAATATGCCCCGAGAATTGCTTAGTTTCTAACATTGCCTTCGTCTTCTCCATGGGTGAAATGGGCTTAGGGTACCCCTAGTTAAACTGGTGCCACACACCTCATCCATTTTGATAGCACCTAAGGCAGCGGTGGCGAACCTATGGCACACGTGCCAGAGGTGGCACTCTAGGCCCTCTCTATGGTCACGCGTGCCATTGCCCCAGCCCCACCTCTCCCCCGGCCCCCTCTTCCCCAGCAGCCACCCAGAGGAGAATCGCCCCTGGGCATGGCCCGTGTGCAAACAGCCCAGACTAGGACATAGCCGGGCAGTGAGGACAAGACTCCACCCTTGCACCCTGTCACACCCAGATGATGCTGTGGGGTGCAGGCAGAGGGCGTGGCTGCCATGGCACTGCAGGGCCGCCTGGGTGATCTGCGACGGGCCATGGAGTGGTAGGTGGCCCTGCGGGCTAGCGGAGTGGGGCGGGGAGGCGGGCGAGCAGGAGTAGGGGCAGGGCGGTTTTGGGGCACTCGGTGTCTAAAAGGTTCACCATCACTGATCTAAGGATAGCTTCCAGACACGGATAGTCATCTGCTTGGAGAGAGGTTGGGGTGCTGCAGTGACTTGACAGAGAAGCAAAGCAAGCAGGGTAAGGATCCGCAGGGAGAACAATCAGTTTCACGCTGCGATCATTTTGTGCCGACTCAAGGATAGGTGGAGAGCCCTTCCACTCTGGAAGAAAGCCGTAGGCAGACATCCACCTTCTCTGGAGAAGTCCAGTTAGTGGTATAAGAGTGTCAAGAATCTACCCTTTAAAAAAAACCCAGCAATATTGACCTTTTAGAGCCTGAGCTGGTGAACCTGGGAGTAGATCTCGGCGGCTCGCGCAGAGAAGCTGATCGCTCAATGTGTCTCATGTTTGGAGTGGAACATACAGATGCAGACCTGATGGAAGACACCGTCTTGAATAATTACACACACACACACACACACACACAATATTTCTTCCTATAACTGCTCCTGTTTACCCCCCTGCAAATACAGCTGCAATTGATGAAGGCCTAAAATGTTGGAAGAAAGACCATTCTGCGCAGTCCTGAGAAACAGCAACTGACTTTATTCTTTCCTTGAAACAAAAAAAAAAAAAAAGGATTCTTGGAAGCAACCCATAACTTCTTCACTGATCCACTTGCTTTTGCTAAAGGAGGCCCCAGCCTTCAACTGCTTTAAGACCATTCCAGCTAGGTTAATTTCCAACAGCTTGATGCTTAAAGGTCTTCTCCACTAAAATTAAAAAAAAAAAAAAAGCCTGGGCCTGACACTGCTTATGATACAGACAAGTGCTCCAAGAAAGCATTCCAGTCCAGAGCAAATTCTGATTATCCATCCACCAGTCTCTTTTCCATATTTTCACTACTCTGCAGAAAAGTCCATTGCACCTTTGGCAGTCAAGCCATGCTCATTTCTTACTGGTTTGTTACCGAGATTTTCCCCATAAGAGGATTTCCTCCCCCCCACTCATTTGGGACACCCGATACTGCTAAGCACTCATCTTCGTCCCTAGAATATTATCCAGCATCTCAGTTATCCAGTGGTGCCATCTTTTTAGCAATCCCTCTCAGTGGACAAATCACCTTCATCTTTAAGCACAGTATGAGTTAAAAGCATTGATCTGCTCTTACCTGCAGAGAATGCCTTTTTTATCTGTGATGGCAGAAGTCAGTGACTTGGTTTTAAATATCTGCAAATAATAATAATAATAATAATAATAATAATAATAATAATAATAATAATAATAATAAAGTATACATATCTTATTTGCATGGCATTGAATCCAAAGCAACTTTGGGGTAATGGAATACAAACCTGTTGCAGACAAAAGTGCCTTCAAACCTGCAAAGAAAACAGGCTCAAGAAAGCAGAACAGATCATTATCCTTTTCCCCCACCTACCTTCTGAGATGTTTTCTTGCTTTGTGTCCCCGGATCCTCTTTTGCTTCCTTATATTCCACAATTGTGGTGACTTTAACTGGAAAGGACATTTGGGTCAAGAGTTAGGAGACTAAGAGCGGGTGCAAGTAAGGACAGCTGTCTCTGCTTTAGAAATGACATAACAGGAAAGTTTAGACCTTAGGGATTCAGTAGCTAATCCCTTTTTTTTTTTGACATATGCATGGCCCTAATAACCAGCCATTTTTTCATCACAGCTATGGCAAAATGAGTTCAAAAGGAGCTGGGTGCGCCATCTCGATCCCCCTTTAAAGTAGCTCCTGGCATTCCCACAATCTCTAGAACAGTGTTTCTCAACCTTGACAATTTTAAGGCATGTGGACTTCAACTCCCAGAATTCCACAGCCAACACTGCTCTAGAACTTCTCAGCAAGCAGAACTTGACCGAGAAGTCAAGAAACTGAGGTCCATTTATCTGGTAGGTGTCCAGGCTGTAGAAACTAGAATCAAGCAGACTTTGATGCTTTCCAGATATCTTAGACACCATTACTCCCTTTAGCTCCCCAAAGGATCAGTACAGAAGAACGTGGGAAGAGCACTTCCAGATTTACCTCGCTTGCTGTTTGTCCTTATTAATCTGGGACTGTGCAGGTTTCCAATGCCACAGTTGCTCTTTAGAGGTGTTGGGGACAAAAGGGAAAAAATTAAGACTAGCATCCTAGAGATCCCTTCATCCAGATTAGGCACAACTCATCCATTTCTAGCTATATAAAATAATCAGAAATAGTTCTATATCTGGAAAAAATCCCAACAGATACAGATGTTATCCATGACTCCCTTGCGTGTGCGTTTCAGAGACATTTCCTCACCAGACTCCTCCATGCCTCCAACAAGCGCAGAGCTTCTAATGTTGACCACCAGAAAACTTTTTGTTCATTGTGCATTATGTCTCAAATCTTTACAGCAATTTTACACCATAAAATATTTTATAAAATCCCAAATTTCAATTCCACAGGAGTTATGAGTCCTGGATTTGGGGCGCCTTCTGTAGTTAGCCCATTGGAGGTATCTTGGTTCAAAAATTGTTCTATGATGCACCGATTCGTCCAGTTAAAGGTTACAGACAAGAGAGTTTTAATAGTATATAAATAGAAGAACTAATTCCATCCCCATCAACCTATCAGAGATCTCCCTATTGGTATAGATACAACATACTATTCCCATTCAATGTTTTAATATACTTTGATACAACGGACTCTTTGCAGATACTTACTTTCTCCAGAGTGGCAACAGCTGTTGCTGCAGCTGCATCTTCCTCTTTTAGATCTGGAAGACAGAGATTAAACCATTATGCCAAAGCAGCTGGCTGCCAACTCACAAAAGTGACTTGCATCCTACAGAAATATCT
This sequence comes from Bothrops alternatus, assembly GCA_034064705.1. Lineage (NCBI taxonomy): Eukaryota > Metazoa > Chordata > Lepidosauria > Squamata > Viperidae > Bothrops > Bothrops alternatus. The sequence continues at coordinate 1,180,591 of JARGCV010000235.1, forward strand.
GGAGCCGGATCACAATTCTCAGGATCTGCATCCAAGCAGGCCAGTAGCAGCAAAGATTGCTAGAAGTTGGAATTTAGCAACTTCTGGAGATGCAGCCATATTTAGCTGCTTTTAGCTTGATCTCAAAAAGTTAAGCAGGGATAGTAAATTTGGGGGCTAGAGTTAAGAATAGGAAATCAAAAGACACCCAGGAAAAAAACCGTGACAACATCCTGTCCGTTATAAAAAAAAAAAAAGTTCGACAAGTCCATGGAGTTCAGGTAGACCTTCAGCCATGGAAAGTCTCTGGCTGGCTTTCACCAGTCACCCTCCCTCTCTCTCTGTGGGCCAGGGTGAAAAGAGTACACTGCCTTGAGGTATGGGAGGAAAGAGTTCCCTTCCTCTTATGCCACTTTGTCTGAATTCATAGATATGGAAGGGTTCTCAGGAAGACCAACAACAAAGTAGGGCCTGCAAGCTTACAGGTCAGGAGAAGAAACATCTGGGCTAGGAGAAGGGAGAAAGCAAGGTGGGCAGCAGGGCCCAGGGCTCACCCAACAAGTCTTTCCTCTTCATTTTTCTCATGGCTGGGGGCAGAGCCAGCAACTCCACTCTGAAGGCTTTCTCAGCCATCTGGAGAAGTGAAGCCAGTTCCTTCTTCATCTCTTGTAGGTGTTCCTTTGCTTGAACAGAGAAGTAGGTATCAACAGAAGAGAATACCGTCTATCAGGGGTGTCCAGCCTTGGCAACTGAAAGACCTGTGGACTTCAACTCCCAGAATTCCCCAGCCAGCTGTGCTGGAAGTTGAAGTCCACAAGCCTTAAGGTTGCCAAGGTTGGACACCCCTTCTATATACGGAGCTCAGGGTTGAACTTGTGAGGTCCTTGATGCTCTCCAAACATGGTTTTATTTGCTTGCAGATGTTTTGTTACCCAGATGAAAACCGCCAAACTCAGAGAGCACCAAGGACTCCATAGAGAAGCGGAGGATGAAAAGGGTGTCAGCCTTTTCTCCAAAATAATTGGGGAAATTGATGGGGAGGATGGCAGGGAGAATATGAAACATAGCTTGCTTCACCCTGGTTTGCAAACAAGGTTCATGCAAGGTGCAAACGCAAAGCTAGCCTCATTAGGGTCAGCCAATTGACACCCAGAACAACTTGCACCACCAATGAAGGGTTACTGAATAAACCACAATGGGCAAGACTCTCTCCAAGGATAATCCATAAATACTACTACTAATCAAAGGGATGAAGTTCTCACACGGTGTGAAGCCAAAACCAGCTATGGTATCTTGTAGTTTAGCATGAGGGCATCACACCATCTCCTAACTTCTCCTGCCAACTTATGGGATGTCAGACTCTTAACTCCCATGAATCCCAGGTCCCAGCATAATGGTTCTTGTAGTCCAACAGAACGTCTGAAGATCTTCGGTTGGGGAAAGATGGAAGAACAACCCCCCCCTTCAGGGAGACAAACGTGTGAAGGAAGGAAGGACCACAACGGGATGCGCCCCTTTCTTGAAGCCTCACCTTGGTGGTCGAAATCCTGCAGAAAGAGGCTGATCCGCTGGTGCCTTTGCTCTTTGCTCAAGACATTCCGATCCGGTTCGACTCCGGAGTCGGCGCTGCGCTTCTTGGCGTCTTCCAGCTGCTTCCTGAGCGCCATGGAGGACTAAGCTTGGCCGGACCACCTCCGAGCCCGCGGGATGATGCCTCCCCAAAAGGAACGCAGGTGAGGGGGGGATATTTATAGAGACCCGCCCCTCTGGTAGAGACGCCCCCTAGGAGCCATGGGGCAGTGCGGGGGGAAGGTGGTAGGGGCGATTCCCAGCTGGGCTGCCGGGATCGCTTTGGGGGCGTGGAAGCAACACAGAGAGATTCAGGTGGGCTGGACCTTTGTTGAAAAAGTTTTGGGTTTTGTTTTGTTTTGCAAAGTTGGGGTGGGAGCAGATCTGCACCTGCTAATTCAGATTGCCCGGTCAACAACCAAAGGAGACCGGGCTGAGGAGGCAATGGGAGCTATATTCCCATTCTACACTCCCCCCCCCCCAAAAAAAACCCCTGAAGGTCTCAACTGGAGTCAGGCTGAGTTCCAGTTATGCACCTGTGGGTAATGCTTTAAACCTGGTTACCGTGTTCTGTTTGGGTTTGCAGCCTGTAGGACCAGAAGCTGATGCAACTGGCTGGCTTTGCAAAGGACCTAAAGCTACTGGGGAATGAAAGCCGATCAAGGTTAAAAGTAACCAAGATTTAACATGTAGAGATTCATATAGCTTTTGCGTCTCAATTGGAGTGGCAACCAGCCAGTTGACTAAGGTTTTTCTGAATTCAGTGCTTGGTTCAGATAACACACATGAATGATAAGGGAACTATTGTTTGGATTTGACAGGCAATTGGGGGGGGGTAACAGCCAACCACATTTATATTAGGGTGCTGAATTAACTCAGGTATCCACTTTTTCCCCCCTTAATGCAAGCCTGACCATGGGGAGTTGGAAAATGGACTAGTATGAGCCCAATCATGGTTAAGCACTGCACTGGTTATGATGTGTGAACCAGGATACCCTACATCATACAAATTATTAAATGACTTCCACAGTTCATAATAGCTCTTTTATTAGTAAAAATTTAAAAAGTCATCCAAGAACAGGATGAAGAACATCAGAAGGCAGGAAAAACAAACCCATGACCAAACCCATGATCATCATGTTAGCTTGCCTTGGTAATCAATTCTTGACATAAAAAAAAAAAATGAAACGGCTCCTACAGTTTCATTATTTTGAAACCATCCGAGGATCATATCTATCAAGGCTTGGAAGCAGATCTGAGAAAATGACCGTCACTAGCCAAGGACAATTAAGTGGCATGTTAATTTCCTTGCAGTAATGACCAATGTGACAAATCAGCCTTAACAATGATTATATTATGCACTGTGCTCAGAGATGTTATAAACTCCAAAATATCAGAAATCCAAAGGCACCATAAAATACCATTTCTGAGTCACAAGGAAAGCTAGAAGTTAGTGTTTTACAGTTGAGAGTAAATCAAAAGTATCACTACTTCCCACTTTTAAAAAGTGCAAAATTTCAAAGTCTCTCTGTAAAAGCATGAATTAGAAACATGTAAACTTGACATCATTTTCAGTAGCATTAAAAAGTTACCACAAGAAAAAAACAAAGGACTACAAATGCTTACTTCCCATCCATACCATCTGAAAATGTTTACTTACAAAAATATTTTTAATTGCAACTGCTCTGGATGAAGCGTTAACATTCTCTTGCATTGGTTGTTTACATTCATGTAGTACATGGCAACTTAAAGATTTGGGGAGAAATTGCCACGGCTTTGAGAATTGCTATCACCCTCCTGCAAATTGATGTCATCAACAAAATACCAAATATGATTTAAGAGGCAGCCAATTGTAATTTATAGTATAATCTAAGGAATTCAATGAAACTTGCACCCAACCAAGAATATCATTAAGAAAACAGTGCGGTCAAGTAATTTCCAACCGAAGAGATATTTGGTATGAAACTTTGGGAAACTGGCTCAGCTACTCAAAATGACATATAATCTTGATAATTAAGAAACCTTTTGAGTACTGATGGTACATTTTTGATATAATTTGTAACAACTCGACCAACATGACAAAGTGCAACATAAGAGATCTTCAGATGCACTGAATCCATAATTCCCATTGTATCTGAAGAGCATTAGGTGGGAAGCAATTCTGAATCTTCTTTTATGATACCCAAGTATAAGAGAAGTTTTAAAGGTTGAGAAGAGGAATTTCAAAACACAACTAATGGATATTTCAGTCTTATCTGGCAAAGAGCCATTAGCCCGTTGGTGAAGCAATCTGGAAAAAAGAGAATTTTTCTTCTGGAATTCAGCCCGATTAATGAAACTCCATATGAATTTTTCTTTCTACTGTATGGTGGAATCTTGTTATTAGAGGCTTGACACCAAGGTCAAAGTAAGCAAGTGACATCCCATTTAGACATGTGAGAAACATTTCTTTTGCTATCCTGTTCCGTTATTTATGTTTTCATGTACATAGATCAGCCTTCCAACATCAAACAACATTTACCCAATTAAGAAATTTGAGTGAATAGCTTCTGAACAGTTGAAATTCGACAAGCAGAAACACAGTTTGAAGCAGACTAAGTTTCCAACCAAGTCCTAGTTTAATAACAATTTAAATTCAAATCATAGTCCTGAAGGAATCTGAATATTCAGGGAGGCAACATCAAATTGGACCCTTTCTTATTGTTCAGTCTTGTCTATGTTGGCCCCTTTAAGATTATGCAAGGGCCATCAGAGACCTTTTCAGGAAGAACAGTGATCAAGAAAACCAGAAGTTTTTATGAGCAAATGTTTCTCTGTTATCATCAATTTTTGTTTACTATGCAAAGATATAATCCAACATCCCAATAAAGTCTCCTTTTGGTTTGGACACTTTATCCAAAGTAACCAGACATTTATTTTCCAAAATGTTCCGACTCAGATTTCTGCAACCAAGTTGCTCCCCGCTTCCCAATTTATTAAGAACCAGCCAAAGGAAGCTTAAACCAGTGTTTCTCAACCTTGACAATTTTAAGGCATGTGGACTTCAACTCCCAGAATTCCACAGCCAGCAATGCTGGCTGTGGAATTCTGGGAGTTGAAGTCCACATGCCTTAAAATTGTCAAGGTTGAGAAACACTGGCTTAAACTCAATATTTCTAGCTTGGAAACAGCTGGCTAAAATTAAATAGGAGTTTAAGTACTGTTACAATCCTCTAAATCTCTTTCTAGCTCTCCTCCTTTTACTTATTTTTCAGTCATGCTTGTAAACAGATGAAGTGACCTATCTTCTTATCAAAGAAGATAAATGTTGTATTTTGCATGTTGAGGCAGTTTTGCCAGAAATTCAAAAGGCACTGAATCTTGAACCTCTTCTTTGATCCCAAAACAGGAGATTTTAATACTTTTATTTGCAAAAGATTTCTGGCTTCATCTCCCTTAGATAGAGAGTTCCAAATAATTTCATCTGTGCTTTTAGCTTACCTGTACAACTGTAGTTTCCTAAATTGGTTTGGTAGGAAAGGATATTGTGATATCTTTTTTTTTAAAGAAAAGCATAAAGAATGTTTATCGGCACCAAGGCAATCAAGTTTTACTTTCACGCTGAGGAACTGAGGCAATTTTTGTGACATCTCAATTTGCAACCATTGACTGCGTTAATAATTCTTTTTAATACATTTCCCGTATCTTATTTTTGTAGGTTTGTTCCGGTTATTTTACTAGTCTTTTCTATCAAACTTGAAGCTCCAGTAATTGTAATTCTATCATGAATTTGATTAAAAAAAAAGACCGCCCCCTCTGAAAATCTTATTTTTCTGTCGCAGCTTGAATTCACTTTCAAAGATACAGTCTAAAAAAAACAAGGAGTCTTTATTTTAAGAGTATTCCTCCAGAAATTTTATATGGAAATCTTTCACTTTCTCCAATAAGATCTTTAGTTTCTCTACTTGTGGGAGAATCGTCATCCTAGAAGGAAAAGGAAAAGTACTTTAGTGAACATCTGGTGGTGATTACAAGGAAATAATTTCATTGCGACAGTATCTGTTAAGTCCAGACGTTACCTAAAGTGGTAGGTTCCTTCTCTTTGGCCAAACCCGCTTCCAGGAACAACACAGATTCCGGTTTCTTCTAAAAGTTTCATACAGTAGAACATGTCGGGAGCCATTTGGTGGACCTGGAGTAATTTGAAGTTCAATGGCTTAATTACTAATCGCACAGTCCTTTCAAAATTCTCTGCTTGTTTCTGAATATTGTGCTATTCTGAAATGATTAAAGAGGTCTGAATGCTCTCATGTTCAGATACGACCATGTGTTTTCTTGCACCCGCGTAGTTTAGCACCTTACACTGGGTGTAGGTTTAAAAGAAGCAGTTGGGAGTGGGCAGGATCGCCAACTACAGGCAATGCTCAACGTACAACAGTTCGTTTAGTGATTGTGCAAAGTTACAAAAGCACTAAAAACAGTTACCTATGACCATTTTTCACACTTATGACAACGGCAGCACTGGTCCCATGATCAACATTTAGTTTCTTAGCAATTGACTCATATTTATGACGGTTGCAGTGTTCCGGGGTCACATAATCACTTTTTGGGACCTTCTGACAAGCAAAGTCAATCAGAAAGCGGGATTCACTGAACAACTGTGTTACTAATGTCACAACTACAATGATTCACTTCATAACCGTGGCAAAGTAGTTGAGGATTACCTGTACACAATATCTGTTTTAGAATGAACCTTCAGATGAATGAACCCTGTGTTTTTCATCTCAAATATCTTGGTGATGGACTTCAAATGTGTAGGAAAAGATGCTGATTTCTAGAAACTATGGACTCAGATAAGGGCCTGAGGTCTGTACTAAATGATTGGGCACCATGGGAGGTAAAAAGAGAAGGATACCACCAGCAAACCTAATAAAACATGCCACATCTATTCTTTTTCTATCCCATTGTTTAAAGCAGGGGTCTTCAAACTTGACCCTTTTATGACTTGTGGACTTCAACTCCCAGAATTCCTCAGCCAGCGTGGGAGTTGAAGTCCACAAGTCATAAAAGGGGCCAAGTTTGAAGGCCTCTTGCTTTAAAGGCACGTTCTGCAAGAAGCAAGCATAACTATCTTTTCATTTACTGGAAGAGCAGTGCAGTTTGGTAACACGTAAGATATTTAGCAGATAAACCAGCTTGTCCAATACTCTAGGCCTGTGGTAGGCAACCTTGGCTCTTTTATGACTTGTGGACTTCAACTCCCAGAATTTCTGACTCAGCATGGCTGGTTCAGGAATTCTGGGTTTTGAAGTCCACAAGTCATAAAAGAGCCAAGGTTGCCTACCTCTGCTCTAGGCTCACATTCTCATCATGGATAGTACCGCCCACATAATGCAGTTTTATTAGCGAAATGGCCAACGTAACATATAAAGTCTAGCTTATGTGCAAACTCAGCCAGTTTTGGTTCCATTAAGAAAATGTGGCTGAACAATCCTGGCTCATTTTGGCGCACAAATGTTCTATCTAAAGCAGGCAAACAACCTCCAGTTTGATTCAGCAGCAGCAACATTTCTTGTAGAAAAACGAGACATTCTCACCTTGGCTATTTCAACGGCCTTGGCAGGGATATAAATTTGTGGGAACGCATACATGGCTCCTTGAAGTGGGTTGCAGTGGAGCCCTGGCACTTGATTGAACAAGTCTTCGGTTAGTTTGGCTTTCATTGCAAGGTTGTTCAAAACTGACTCCTTTTCCTGTGTCGGGAAAAGGGAAAGAATGTCACACAAAGGACACCTAAACTGGGCAGCCCAAACCAACTGGCACTATACAAAGGTGATCAGGGGACTGGAGTCTAAAACATACAAGGAACGGCTGCTGGAATTGGGTATGTCTAGTTTAACGAAGAGAAGGACGAGGGGGGACATGATAGCAGTGTTCCAATATCTCAGGGGCTGCCCCAAAGAAGAGGGAGTCAAGCTATTTTCCAAAGTGCCTGAAGGCAGGACAAGAAGCAACGGATGGAAACTCATCAAGGAGAGAAGCAACCTAGAACTAAGGAGAAACTTCCTGACAGTTAGAACAATTAACCAGTGGAGCAACCTGCCTCCAGAAGTGGTGAATGCTCCAACACTGGAAGTTTTTAAGAAGAGACTGGACAGCCATTTGTCTGAAATGGTATAGCGTTTCCTGCCAGAGCAGGAGGTTGGACTAGATGACCTCCAAGGTCCCTTCCAATATCATCATCATTATCATCATCATCATTTTGCAGCTCTTATTTTATTTCTTAGAGTATCAGTTCTTTAAGTTTCTCAGCACCATCCACTCACCATCTATATAAAAGGAGAGCAGACTCCACTGCCTACTAGCCCTGATGATGTTACCTAGTTCGGCAGTGAAAACGTCTGCAAGAAAACAACTAAGCTCGGAGAGCACCAAGAATAACTTTCCATCGTTCCATAATCTGCATTTTCTTGGCTGGAGAATGAGAGAAGCTTTGTATCCCAGTCTAACTAAAGAAATCACGGACAGGATAAACGATTATTCCAGCGAGGTGGACACAGCCAACTGTGATAGTTCTTGGTGAGAATAGGCAATTAAAATTGTCCAGTATACACTTGACTTGATTCTTAAGTTCTTAAGTTTTGTTATGCATTGTTTCTGTTGAATATTATTTGGGTTCCTGTGTGGTTTGTCAGCTGACTTGAAAGACCGCGTGAACCCAGCCAGGGGTATAAATTATTTGCAGTCCAATCTAATCATATACGATTCAAGGGTGAATCCAGAAACTATCCCTGATGCATTGTTATCGGTGTCTCTAAACACTGCCCACCACCTTCAGACAACTGTACACGTTCTCAGTCTGGGATCCTCACATGCTGGATGGAAATGATTAGAGTTAAGTTCAAAGGCAAATTTGACAAGGCACCAGATGGAGGAAGTTTGGATGGATGGAAGAATAGCGACTTTCTTTTTAAATAGTTGTTTGAAAAATGAAAGGAAATTCCACTTTGGAAAATGGATCCCAGATGAATCCTTATGGATACATTGAAGATGTGACATTGTCATGGTGTTTCTTTGAGCACCTATTTTCATTCTCATCTCCTCTGGCTGCCAGTGATTCAAGAGCCGCTGGCGGCTTTAAGAAGGATTTAAAAAAAAAGATGAAGGAATGTCAAATACACGCACAAACCTTAATAAACTGGTCATATGATTCTTCTCCAGGAACAGGGGGGTTCACAACAATATCCATAGCAGCTTGACCAGAGACAGGTGGACACAAACGAACAGAGAGGAGCTTAACTAGCTGCCCTTTAATTTCTGGATGCAGGTTTATCACCTCCATGTAGCCTCCTCGGTAGCCACACCTGAAAAACAGGCAGAAGCAGCAGGAACATAAAAGAGAAGAAAAGGAGAAAGAGGAGAAAAAATGTGCTGGTGAGGAAAACTTAGCATGAAATTCTTGCAATGGCAGAAATGCAACCTATAAAATTCACAACTAATGCAGGATCCTATTTTAATCTTCTTGTTGCAAGAAAGAAATGGCAACTGCTTGGTGGATTATACCAGCATATAAGCCAAGGCTATGCATTGCGGCAGGGAGTTAAAAAAAATACCGACATAAACTTTCTTTTCTACCCTTCATCTTTAGGGTTTAAGTGATCTAAATCATCAGAGTATTAATAATCCTCCAATCAACACTAAATAAGTACTACTGTACCCAAATAATAGAAGGTACTACTTGTTTTGCTATTGTAAAAAAATTTTTTTTTTTTGAAAAATCAACCTGCCACACCTGTGCAATTCAAGCCCTAGCCCTTTTATAACAAAAGAAGTGAGGTGTTGACTTTGTTTGACCAACCCACGGAAGCCACAGCAAGGGATTTAAGTAAATTAGATATTGCATAGCAAAAATTCCATACTCAGTTGGGAAACTTACTCGCCCATGTAGCCCTTGGAAGTGGAATGAAAAGAAGCAAGTTCAACATTGTTCCAATAATCGGGTCCCATTTCATAAAGGATTTTTTTGAAGGAGTGGAACTGGCAGTTCTCCGCATAGACGTTGTCTTGATACACCTGCACCCCAGAAAAAAATTTGATTTATTTATTTATTTATTTATTTATTTATTTATTTATTTATTTATTTATTTATTTATTTATTTATTTATTTATTTATTTATTTATTTATTTATTTATTTATTTATTTGGGTTTGTATGCCGCTCCTCTCCGGGGACTCGGAGTGGCTAACAACATATACATAACAAAGAATACAATATAAAAAACCCAAACAAGATATCTAAAAACCAATAAACACACATTCAATTCAACAATCAACCACAGTCATCCCCAGGCCTGCCGGAAGGCCGGGAGAGTCGGAGAAACGCGGACTTCAGGAGGCAGTTGGTTCCAGAGGGCGGGCGCCACAACAGAGAAGGCCCTCCCCCTAGGGCCCGCCAGACGACATTGTTTCGCTGACGGGACCCGGAGGAGGCCGACCCTGTGCGCTCTCACCGGTCGTAGAGAAGTATGTGGCAGAAGGCGGTCCCGTAAAATGCAGGGAGTCCTCAGCTTAATCATCATAATGGTAACCTATCCGTTATAGTCGTCAGTTGTGATGGTTGTAAAGTGATTCATCACATGACTCACGCAAATTTATGACCTTACTTTGCAGCAGATGGTAAGCGAATCACCATTACCCTGAACCCATTGTTCGCTATGGGGCATTTTTTGCTAAAAACCACGAAATAAATGCCAATTTTCAGCAAAAACGTTGTAAAATGATGGGACGCATCTAAAGCCATAAAGATGGGTCAGTTGCTGAGCGTCCAAATGTGATCACATGACCACAGGGGAGGCCTCCCCCTTTGGAACCAGGTTGTAAGTATATTTCGGGGGGGGGGTCTGTAATAACTTTGAACAGTTACTAAGCAACCAGTCCTAATTTGAGGACTCTCTGTAGGCTTCTTGCTTTTCAACAAGCAATGTTACTTTTTAGGACTCAGTTATATGACAGCGAACATTTTAGAGCTTTTGATGCTCTTTAGCTCATGTGTTGAGAGAAAGCTCTCTTTACAGCCAGCAGTTTTCTTGTCTGATCCCCCCTCCCCATTTTAATACAAGTAAAAACATTGCTGTGCTCCAAAGGAAGTCCCCCACTCTAACATTCTCCTGAGTTGCATACGGGTCTCTGAGTCTTCGGTCAACAAGCAAGTATGCATTGAAACACCTCATTTTAATTTTCTAAGAAAAATCGTGAAACCTACGGAGGACCCAGGAATAGGTGTGTATTTCTCTATAACAAATAATGCATCAATCTGTCTTTTCGTATCTGGAAGTTTTGTGATCGGCCTCACTGATCCTGCTGGTCATTTTGCAAGAACTAAGCTCTCTCCAATATCCAGATAAGATGTTGCCTCCAAGGCTAAACATTTTCATTACCTCGTCAGCCAGAAGAAACAGTTTCTCTTCCCAGGCAAAATGTATGACCTCTTCAATACATTTTCGATTTTGAACTTGACCTACAATTCAGGAAGAAACGGGGGGAAAAGTTTCAAAGCTGTCCTCCTTTCCAATGAAACAGAGGATACGTCGAGTGGTGGGATTCAGCCGGTTCATACCAGTTCGGTAGAACTGGTAGCTAATTTTTTGTGTGAGGGTCAGGGAGGGTGTGAAGGGTGCCCAAGGCTGTGAGGGATGCACAGCAAGAGGAGCTTGGGGAGGGTGCAAGGAGGTGCTCAAGGGAAGCGGGGCAAGGGTTGGGAAGGATGCACAGGTGTGGCGAAGCTCCGGGAAGGTTTGAGTGGCATGCAAATGGCCAGCACAAGTTGCCACAAAGAAGAGGGAGTCAAGCTATTCTCCAAAGCGCCTGAAGGCAGGACAAGAAGCAACGGATGGAAACCAGTCAAGGAGAGAAGCAACCTAGAACTAAGGAGAAACTTCCTGACAGTGAGAACAATTAATCAGTGGAACAACCTGCCTCCAAAAGTTGTGGGTGCTCCAACACTGGAAGTTTTTAAGAAGAGACTGGACGACCATTTGTTTGAAATGGAATAGGGTTTCCTGCCTGAGCAGGGGGTTGCACTAGAAGACCTCCAAGGTCCCTTCCAACTTTATTATTACTATTATGGGCAGAGCAGCTGGGAGAAGGTGCATAGGTGGGGGAGACTTACCAGTGACTTTTTTCAAGAGGCAACTGAAGTTTTGGGGTTTTTTTCTTTGAAGTTTTGCTTCTCATCCCGGAAGCTCCTTCAGCTCCTTGGATGAGAAGCAAAACATCTACAAAGAAAAAAAACCCAAAACTCCAGTTGCCTCTTAAAAAAGCACCCCTGGGACAACCATGACCTGGATGACTGAGAGTCTCCACAGACATCCCATTGACTTCTGACCTTTCCTGCCAGCTTCCCCATTGACTTTCTGGGGAAGCCGGCAGGAAAAGTTGCAAATGTCAATCATACTATCACTGCAACCAGTTGTGTGAACCAGCTGCGCACAATCACATGACTGCAGAGACGCTGAGATGACTGGCACTCTGAGGACCAGTCATAACCACTGTTTGTTCAGCACTGTTGTGACTTTCACTGGTGGCTGAATAATGGTTGTAACTAGAGGATTGCCTGTACAAAGACATCATGATTTACTACAACCAGGCCATAGAGAAAGGACACAGAAAACTGTGAAGAGCAGATCTGTAGAGGTTTTGCCCACCTGTGGGGTTTCCAGGATTAATGATGCAAAGAACCTTGGGGTTACAATACGCTTTGGCTTCATATAAGGAGCGGCGTAATTCGTTCGCATCTAGGGCCCAGCAGTTCTCTTCGTCCAGGTAATAGTTCACCTGGATGGCATCAAATTCGGAAATGGCAGCTGAATATAAAGGATACTGAGGAATTGGGATCATCACTCCAGTTCGGGATCTCCCACCTCCCGAGACGAGGATCTTGAGAATGGTCTGGAAGATTGAAGAAAGATAACTCTAGTTATGGCTGGCTGAGGAATTCTGGGAGTTGAAGTCCACAAGTCATAAAGTGGTCCAAGTTGGGGAGCCCTGCTTTAGAACATGGGATACTTTTTATCAATAGTTAGAAAAATGAGGTAGAGAAAAAGGAATTTAACATGTATTAGTAAGTTAAATGTTGGAACCTAGACAGTGTGTTGCTGATAAAATATTAAGCACTTCTGATTATAAATGTATGTATATAAAGAGAAGATGCCCCCAATGCCACCTACAGCAATGCCATCGCTTGCTCCTGTGGTCAAATAGATGTTCTCTGGATCTGCAGGGACATCACCATCTCGCCGCTCAATGTATGCTGCGACATCTTCACGAATGCAATTGATTCCTTGGCTGGCGCTATACGAACCTGTGCAAGGAAGGAAAATGTCAGCCTCCAAAACCCACAAAAGACATGTTGGGATTCTTCTAAGATGTTTCCTTTATTGTTCCTAATCCTCGATCGGTCACTTCTGCCCATCAAATAAACCAGTGGTGGTGAACCTATGGCACTCTGTGGGCACTCCAGTCCTAGGCCTTCAGCTGGGTTTTATAAAACCTTTTTGCTTTAGGCCTCCGCCGCCGTGTGCAAAAAACAAAAGGTTCAATCAATCAGTCAATTTCAACTTCTCACGGGAAAAAAAAATCTTGCAAAGTTGGAATTGATTGATTGAAGTTTTTAGTCCCACCCAGTCTGTTGTTACCACCGCAGCCATGCCCACCCAATGGGCCACACCCACCGAATGGGCCACACCCACCTGGCAACCAACGATGCATAAGGGGGTTTTGGGTTGCAGTTTGGGCACTCGGTCTCTAAAAGGTTCGCCATCACTGAAATAAACCCTTGGATCAATTAACATATTCAGAGAGAATGAAGATTAAATCTGGAGTAGATTTCCCCCACCCCTCTTCCGTCTCCACTTTGAAACCAAAACAGATCAAGCAGTACATTTGTCACTTCAAGTTGAGGCTCAATGCACAAACGCTGCTCATCATTGAGCACTGATGACGTTACCTAGTTTCGTAATGAAACATCTGCAAGAAAACCCCCCAGTTCAGACAGCGCTAAGAATCCCCCACAGTCACAGTTCTCCCACACTCCTCTTGGTGAGAGCACAAAACACTGGTCCTTTACAACAAACAGAATAAAAATATACCCAGGACATACAGCTTTGAGTAACAATTTGAAGAAAGCTGAAGTTCAGATTTATATTTCAGCTGTATCTTTTTTTTTTTTTTTGGAATTTTAAAGTTTATTCTATTTTAAAAATGGAGGGAAAGAGACTGGTGCATTTACATAAAGTTCAATTATTTCCATATGTAATAAGTGGAGATGTCTTCTAAAACATGGGTGTCTTTAATATTTACAAGAAGCAGTCTAGAAGATGAAGGTCAGAGACTGTATACAGCAGCTGTAGTTTATAAATCATACCTGTTACTTTACCTGGCGTGTGAGAACCACCAATGTAGGATTTGGAGAATTACAATCAAGGAAGCAGAGAAATGGAACAAAGATAGCCTCAATGAAACAGAGGATGAAAAAAATTTCACATTTTCTACATTTAAAAAATACAGGTCTCACAAATGTCTCTGAGCACAGAGAAACTTCAAAGTTCTTCAGTGATGTGAAACAAAAATTGAAATGGAACCATAAAAAGAAGTCTTTATTTTACCAGACCAATCTTTTTGGCTTCTGTTTCATATATTAATAACCTCCACATTTTGACTATAAAAACTTCTGCTTCTTCATCTAACACCATAGCAACATCATCCAGGATGCTTTGTGGTGAACTATGAGCCATAACCTTTGAGCAAACAAAGTCAACTAACGTAGCTTCTTCTTCACCAATATATTCTTATTATTTTCTTGTTAATCCATGGTCTAATTCGCCTTTCAGCTGTATCTTGTAAAGTGCTTTTTTTTCTTTAACCAGAGCTGTTATTTATTATTTTATTCTAGAATTTTTAACTGGATACTCCTTGAGTGTTTTAACTTGTTCTGGTCTCTGGTCTTTTGACTGCAATAAACTTACTGGACTTGACTTGACTACCAGAGCCACAGAGATATTCCTTTTGTGAGCATTTCAACTTTGCTATGCACTCTGTTGATGCTGTCCGGATCTCGGAATTTTGGAATATATTTGGAATGGTGTTTTTTTTAACCCTCAAAACTACAGAGAGATTATGGCCCTGCCATAGTGACTCAAGGATCAATGACATCCTTCTTTCATATCAAAATAGTTAAGTGTTTTTTGCTGATATCAGAGTGACCAATGACAAGATGTAGTCAAAGCATCTCCAATAATCCCAGGGAGGTTCAACCTTGCAGGCAAAGAATAAAAAAAGAGAGGACAACTGATTCCTCAGACCTGGCGATGCCACGTACCTTAGCATATACATACGAGGATTGTCTTGTGTCAGTGTTGCCCAATTATGCTTCCTTATACATCAAGTTGAACTAGTTTTAGACTTTAAATGTTACTAAGGAAACTTAGAAAAATATGTGTGGACCTAAGGAAGCAGGTAAACGACCAGAAAGAAAAAGAGACTCGGATAGACTGGCCTTGTTGCTATTGTCATTCAACTCTGTTAGCATTTTGAATTCCAATTTGAGATGGGAAAGCTGTGTCACAAAGCTTTCATTTGTGTCGAATGTTAAAACTGCGAGACGTTTCCACTGGAAAATTTCTAAATTTTTCTGACCTCAATAATTTATTCCAGTTTAAACTCTTTCCTAGACAGAATGACCCGGGAACATCTTGAACGGATGTTGACAATGATGAGCATAACACACCACTCTATGTTTCTCAACCTTGGCAAAGTTAAGATGTGGAGACTTCCGCTCCCAGAATTCCCCCAGACCCGGCATACAACTTATCTAGCTAAGTGATCGTATCCAAAGTGGTTTTATCGTGTAGCAAGCAATAAGAAGTGAAGCAACTGCAACGTGAAAAGAAATGGAAAAGAAGGTAAAGTATGCAGGGAATTGGAAGAAAACAAAAGATCACTATTGGAAAATTATCAATTAAAAAAATCTGGGTGTTTTTCAGGCTGCAGCTAACCCAAAGAAATGACCGCTAACAGGAGAGGGCCAGATCTAATGTGAAAAAAATGATTGAAGTACCTAAGCTGTTGCCTCCACAGCCTTGCAAGATCCGTCTTGCCCTCTTCTTGGAATCTTCTGGGAAACTGGGGCTGTTCAGCAGGTTGGGGTAAGTACAAAGCGCCACCACCTACGTTGCCCAGAAAACATAGAGAAAGAGATGAATTCCACAGGACACAACTTTAAACCCAGCCAATCAGAGCAACCTATAAAATGATTCCAATCTCAAAGTCCTCGGTGCACCGCTATTTATTTAGTTACAATGGCACTGGGAAAAAAGGGGGACTTAAAAGGATCTTTTTTTTCCCCACTTATGACTGCTGCAGCATCCTCATGATCAGGTGATCAAAATTCAGGTGCCTGGCAACTGGCATGTACTTAAGACAGTTGCACTGTCCCAGGGTCAGATGAATAATCACCCCAGGCAGCTTTGGGGGAGCGCCAGACTGACTTAATGATCGCATGATTCGGTTAATACCGGCAGTGGAGAGCTGTGTAAAATGCAGCAAAACTCACTTAATGCTGCTTTGTTTTTAACAATGGGGAAATTTTCGAGTCTGTTGTGACCCTCAGTCAAGAACTACTTGTAGCATTATTGTCGATAATATTATTATTTCCATGGTGCCTGTTTCTCAACTACTTGGCAACCATACTTTTGCTCCAGTTTGCTCCAGTTAGCTCTGTGACACCCGCCAGTGCGTTTCTGACATACACACACACAACATCCCAGAAGTGCTTGCTATTCTCGACGGTATCCGTATTGGTTTCTTAAATAAAAATCCATGTTAGCAGCTTGATTATTTCCCCCCCCCCCTCCTTGCTTTAGTTTCCAATCTGGAGAAACAGTACTTAGCTGTCCACTTTGGCATAATAGCAGACCCCATTCCTTAGGGCAGTGGTCCCCAACCTTTCCACCTTGGCAACCCGGCACTGTGTGTGTGTGTGTGTGTGTGTGTGTGTGTGTGTGTGAGTGGCATAGCTTCATTGGCGTGAGCAGTGGTTGGCGCGCATAGCTTCATTGGCGCGCATAGCTTCATTGGCGTGAGCAGTGGTTGCACACGCCCTCCAGTTGCGCTAGTGGAGCTGTGCACGGAAGTGGTGCGTGAAGCTCCCCTCGCGCAAGTGAAGGGCAACTTGTGCTCACATGCCAAGCTCCCCTCGCGCCAGCGGCGAGTGCTTGCGCATGAAGCTCCGTTTGTGCAAATGGACTTTGGCATGCGAGCACAAGCACCCTCTGCTTGTGCGAGTGGAGCTTCGCTTGCCCATCGTTCACGCCCCCCAGTTTCAAACAGGCCACGGCCCGGGGGTTGGGGACCTCTAACTTATGGTTTTGGCTGCCTTTCCTCAAGAAGCTTCTGGTCTTCCTCCAGCCGTGTCCTCCTACCTGTCGAAGGAAGGTGATGGGCTGCTGTCCCATGGCGTGAGCATCACCAATGTTGGCCTTGATGACTTCTGTGAAAGGTTTTTTGATGCCCTGAAGGGAGAAAAAGCAAACCTGTTAGGCAGTAAATCCAAGCTTTGTAGAACCCAACGCAACTAGGAAGACACAAAACTGATCCGACCCTCTCTTTTATGCAGACCACTTAAAACAGGGGTCTTCACACTTGGCCCTTTTATGACTTCTGGACTTCAATTCCCAGAATTCCTCAGCCAGCTATGCCGGGAATTGAAGTCCACAAGTCATAAAAGGGCCAAGTTTGAGGACCCCCTCACTTAAAATGTTTGTGGACCATTCCTCAGGTATTAGTAACATGGTGCTTGCACATCACATATTCTCCTCCGTTCATAAAGCTATTTTCAATATCCCTGGATGATTATGTCTTTATTAAAAAAAGTCACAAGAGCTGAAATTGTTATACAGGATTTCCTGCCCCTGCATGAAATAGCCTCCGTGTATGGACCAGCCCATATCTGTGTCTTTAAAACCAAATAAGGTCAACCAGCTTTTAAAGTAGTGGCATTGCTGTTTTTTTCTTAATAAAAGCCAGTCTCAGTGTAGGAGGTATAAAGTTCATTGTTCATGCTTTGTCATCTTAGAAAATGTATTGAAAAGGATGACATAAGAGGCCATAGGCAAGTCATGGGAACACTGAACATCAGGTTTATGAACCTTGTCCATCCTTTTCCCCTTCCATGCTTGGTTTAATAATATACTGGTTGGATAAACCAGGCGACTTACTGGTCCGAAGTCCAGAAGTCCATTTAGCCCAGCTTCTGACAGCAGCCAATCAGCTGATGTTCAGAAAACTAGAACAGGATATGATTGTGCTGGGTTTTTCCTACTACCGCAGGAGATATTATTCAAAAGTATATGGCTGCGAAAATCAAGACAGTCCATGCAATTGAAGATTAGGTGTTTTTATGCAATATGGCGGAACCATGATGAGAAATGGCATAACATCTAGGTTTATTTGGAGCGTAAATGTGCTTTAAAATCTCACTAATGCCACCCCAGAATCCTAAAGCTTGAGTTGACAAACTTGCTTCTTGGTTCTTCTGCTGCTGGAGTAATATAAAAATATAAGGCACCATTCTCTCTCTTACTTAAGAACAAGTTCCCTGCAGTGACAACTTCATATCTGGATGGTTATTGTAGGATGTAAACGGTTTCTCTTTACATCAGTAAAATTTACCGAAAGAGGATGAACTTTTTTACAAATACCACAAATTTGTTTATTACCTATTTATATTCCGTTCCCTATTTCCTCTGCCAACTGCTGCTTTTCTTGTTCCTCTCTCTTCCTACGTTCTCCTTATAATAAAGGCCCAATTAACTCTTTATTTGCAGCAATCTCTAGTTTCATCCCATACAGCAAATGATCATTTGAGGAAGCCCTTCAAAACGTGGTGATACAAATTCTAACACACATTCCTGTATTTGGAGGCTTACCCAAACAAAGCAAACCGGCCTGTTTAAACACAACATGACATTTCAACCAAGTCATGGGGGTGGCAATCTTAGAAACTGGAGTGAAGACTGAACATGCATCAATACCAGATTATGTAAATGAATAACTTAACTGGTACGATCACAAGCAACCTAGAGCAGGAAACGAGAGAAACACATCTCGTTTTTAGTCTGCAAACTTTATTTTTTAACTCGGATGCTATTGCTTGTTCTCTAATAAGTCAGAATTCTGAAGCAAAACCTCGGGTCCAGTTCTGGTTCAGAGGATAAATAAAGAACTTCTGGTTTGGATGTAACACTAAGAAAACCAGAACAAGTTTCCCTGATGGGTTTAGCCAAACATGAAGCTATCCTACAGAAGCCAACAAATGAGACACACCATGATGCTAATTCAGTCTCAATAATGCTGGACATTTTTGATTCCCGAGCAAGTCCTAACTTTGATACCAAAGGACTTCATTCTTTCCTCTCAGGCTGAACTTGAAAGATGCTTCTTTCTTCAACAAATACAAGAATATATTGCAACCATAATTGGAGCCAATCAAAGTAGATATTTAATGTGAAAGGTGAAACATGGAAGGGCGTGCAGCATTTTTTATTTATAAAAGGAATAAAGGAATGCTTTCAAGGATGTATGTTTTTGTTCTAACACTGCACTACACAGAGCATTATTGAGGCTCAGTTTACATGATACAAAATACACATTGAGGTAGGTGTACGCTGAGATCACCGTACTGCACAAAATCGCACCCACCAAAATCAAATAAGGGAACACCTGGCTGACAACAATCATCTGCAATCAAGCATTCCTTTGATGTTAGCACTTGTTTTTTTTTTAAAAAAAATAGGCACATTTTGCAAAACAGCAATATCTAAAAGAGGGTGGGAGATGTTTTTACAGTTTTCCATCGGGGTGTTCAAAGCTATTTATGATCCAAAAGCTGAGCTGGATCTCGGTCTCCCATTAAGAAGTACAAAGGCTGGAATTAGGGAAATGTTTTTTCTCCTCTGAAGAAAAACATCGAAGGATGCATAGTTATAGTTTAAGGCAAGGGCTGACACACATTCAAAACTGAAGATCCTAAATGTGTGTGGGCCCCACCCTCCCAAAAAAATCTAAGCACGTTCTGGCAAAGAACATAACTTGTCTTCTTCTCCAACACCGTAAGAACAGCAGGAATGAGAATCTAAACGCCATCCAAAAAAGGAATGTGAAGTTTAAGCACAATTTGGAGAGCTAATTTCATTTAGGAAGTCTCTTTTTGCAAAGAACAACAAACTCTCTGCAATACAGTTGCCAATCCTTGTGGGGTTCCTGGGTGAAAGGCAAGTGAAAAGTTGAACATCTTCCCATCTGTAGCAGCGAAAGCGTAGACCACAAATTTTCTGCTGTTTCATTCTGGTATTTCCACTTAAGCACCCGCTGCTAAAAAGCTACAGTTTAAAAAAAATGGATTGATTGGATTACGTTGTCCATCTCACTATCGATTCTGGAGGTTACATGAGTTCAGTCAAGAAAAAAAAGGTAGATCTTGCCTAAAAAAAAAAATAGAATAGAATAGAGCTGGAAGGGACCTTGGAGGTCTTCTAGTCCAGCCCCCTGTTCAAGCAGGAGGACCTATACCATCTCAGACAGGTGATTGTCCAGTCTCTTCTTAAAAATTTCCAGTGATGGGGCACCCACGATTTCTGAAGGCAAGCTGTTCCACTGGTTAATTGTCCTTATTGTTAGGAAGTTTCTCCTTAATTCCAGGTTGCTTCTCTCTTTGATTAGTTTCCAACCATTGTTTCTTGTCCTGCCCTAGTACAAAGCACATTCCGCATTTTACCGAAAATTCCAAAAAGTCCACAAGTCTTAAAAGTTGTCAAGGTTGCAGACCCCTGCTATAGAGATCAACTGAGGGGAAAAAAATCCTTCTGAGAGCTCATGTGGGAATTGTTCCTAAGAAAGCCTGCCAACAATTGACACCCGAATCTCCTGTTATCACTCTGCAGATGTTAACAAGGTCTGTTTGTCTTGTGGGCTGCTGTTTGTATTCATAAGGCATGTGCGTAATTCAAAGTGAAGTCACAATGAGGGAAGGTTGAACAGCCAAAAGTTAGATTATAAATGGCCCTCAGATATCTGCAGAGTCTTCTGGTTCATTTGCACTGAATTCATGTCACTAGAAACCATGAAGTTAGAAACATCACCAGAAATGGCAAGTTGCTGTTTATCTATCTATCTATCTATCTATCTATCTATCTATCTATCTATCTATCTATCTATCTATCTATCTATCTATCTATCTATCTATCTATCTATCTATCTATCTATCCATCCATCCCTATATCTATATCTATATCTATATCTATCTATATCTACCTGTATATCTATATCTATCTATCTACAAACACGCACACACCTATAGATAGATATAGATATATAGATATAAATATAGATGAAAGCAAATATACTTTTCTGCTGAAGAGCAGCCACATAAAACACTTGTTAATCGTTAAAAGCCTTATGGCATCCAGGAAGCCAAAAGAGATCAAATCTCACTCCCTTCTAGCATTGATGATGTTACCTAGTTAGGTAATAAAACGTCTGCAAGCCCCAAGGACTTCACAGAGCAAAAACTGTAAGTGGATTGCTCTCCATGAAAGCTTAGTTCTGTTACAAGATTTGGAAAAAAAAGCAGCTTCTGGAAAAACAATTCCCTGCTAGAACTGACTACAATCCTATAGGCAGCTACAGGCCACGGGTCCAGGGTCAACTGTAACTTCCAAATGCTGAAACACACACAAAAATCTTTGACACAAAATGTTAAGATTCACCAAAAGGAGAATCTGAGCAGCAGAGCAAGAAATAAAAGCAAGATTTTCTTGCTGGAACTTGTTTTTCATGTTTGTATTTTTCCAGGTTCTTGTAAATACATTAATTGCTAGTTTGGGATATTTCAGTCTCATTTTACACTGACAGGCAATTCTGAGCGTGTAGATGCTCTGAGAGAGGGACAGCAACAGAGACGAAGGGTAGTCCTTGACCACAAATGAGCCCAAAACTTATGTTGCCCCATTTTATGACTTTCCTAGCCACATTTGTTAAGTGAGTCTCTGCAGTTCTTAAATTAGTAACCCGTTCCAAATTTTGATCACGTAACCTTGGGGACGCTGCAACGGTCGTAAATGTGAAAAATAGTCATAAGTCACTTTTTTCAGTGCCGTTGTAACTTCAGTCAAGGAACTGTTGTAAGTCGGGGACTAACTGTACTGGTAATTCATTTCTGCCAGATGAATTTACCCTGGACTTTTCCCAATATGCACAGATAAACTGAGGGGAGAAAATATTTATATATTTATTCAAGGCATAAAATCCTTGGCTGCCTGCACACATCACGTTTGGCCATTTCAAAGGCATCCTTTATGAAATAACTGACAATGATCTAGGCTTGTGTATCGGGTTAAATCATAAACCACGGTTTGCAAACCACAACGGTTGGGTTCCTGTAGCACAATGAAGTCCAAGCCACCCAGGGGTATGTTGGCTTAGCCTGGTGCGCAAATCCAACTGACAGCGAGGCCGAAATCCCTTGGGATGACTATGGTTAATAAATAGCAACAGACTGCCTTTCAGAAATAATCCATGCACTGAAAGACTACCGAGGGAACAGTTCTAAGGCTTCAGAAGGATTGCTGATCAATCTTAAGAATCCTGGATTAGGCAATCCCGCTTAGAACAAAACGCTCAGCCAAGTTAATCCTTCCGGGTGCATAAACATCAAGACAGCATCACAAGACCGAAGCCCTAAGTCAACTCAAGAGAATTCAAGTCAACTCTCTCTCAAAGAGTGCTGGGCCAACAATCAGGAGTCTTAAAACTGAGCAGCTGGGAATTCACATGGCTGAACAAACCTTTATCTGTATGCACAAGTCCTTCAAATGTGGAAAGCCCACGAGTCAAGGTGAAGGGATCAGGGTCTTGTTAACTAACAGGGAGAGTGGGGCAATCGCTAGCTCAGGTGATACGTATTTGGAGAGTAGGTAACAGCAGAGTGGCAAGCATAGGAAATGAACTGAACTAAGTGCAGTTCCCGAGGCATTTACAGATAGTCCATAACTTACAACCACAATTGGGACCGGACCCTCTGTTGCTAAGTGATGCAGTCATTCAGTGGGTCATGACTGGTTTTATGACATTTTGGACATAGTCATAGCAATTGCTCTTATAGACCGCTTGCATATATAAGAGGATTTGCAGCTCTCTCTAAGCCAGGGGGTCTTCAAACGTGGCCCTTTTATGACTTGTGGACTTCAACTCCCAGAATTCCTCAGCCAGGCACAGAGTCAGCCTATTGCCCCCCAACAATCTAGATCCTCGTTTTACTGACCTTGGAAGGATGGAAGGCTGAGTCAACCCCTGAGCCCATCAGGATCGAACTCCTGGCAGTGAGCAGAATTAGCCTGAAATACTGCATTCTAAGCACTGGGAAGGAAGGAAGGAAGGAAGGAAGGAAGGAAGGAAGGAAGGAAGGAAGGAAGGAAGGAACGAAGGAAGGAAGGAAGGAAGGAAGGAAGGAAGGAAGGAACGAAGGAAGGAAGGAACGAAGGAACGATAGCAATGACTATTAAATAAAGGTTATAAGTCACGGACTGTCTATGCCAGGGGTTCTCAACCTTGGCAACTTTAAGACTTGTGGACTTCAACTCCCAGAATTCCTCAGCCAGCTTTGCTGGCTGAGGAATTCTGGGAGTTGAAGTCCACAAGTCTTAAAGTTGCCAAGGTTGAGAACCCCTGGTCTATGCCATGCTGCATTCACAAATATTATTAACCTGTTATATGACTCCTCTAGTGTTGACATATGTTCTGTGAATCAAGCCAGCTGGGGCTCAGGGTGAGCCCTGGTATACCATGATGGGGGGCACTTAGAGAGGAACAAGTTCCCTGGGGAGACTAAGGCTGGTTTATTACTTTTTCCACTTGGTGCCCTGCAGACGTGTAGATGGCCACTGTCTTACGGAAACTGACTTCCAATATTATCTGCAGGGTACCAAACTATCTGGCCAATCTTCTAGACAGAAAGATAAAAGATTGTAAATAAACTCCTGTGAATGGTTTAAAAAGCTACAGGCGGGTTCCAAGGTTCTTGGAGAATCATAACGTATCTGATTTCAAAGGTGCTTTTAAAGGTTACAACCAGCACCTTCAACCAGGGTTGAGAAAAATTAATCTTTTCTAAAAAAAAAACCAAATACACCCAACCTTTTAAAACCGTCTCCCATTAACACAGCCAAGCCAAAAAAAAAAAAAAAAACACTTAAAGGCAAAAGCCACAGGTGGGGAAGAAGTGCCCCACCCTCCTCACCAGGTTTAACTTTTTACTGAAACAAGATCTAAAGTATGAAGTAAGTTATCGATTGTTACATAAGGCTGAGGAACCTCGGATTGCATCAGAAGGAAAAGCAAATATCCTGCGAAATAGGCAACTACATTCTTATGCAAGTATCTGATCAAAGGAAACAGGGGGTGGCTGTTTGCTTTTCCCCAGCTGCTTGTTCTCAAGGAACGAGTCCTGCGTAATTGCCTAGCAGAAATATTACAGGGCAACAAACTGGGGGGGGGGGAAACCACTCTGTTACATGGCTGGAAAAATCTATTTGAGTTCACTGCCTCTTTCCATTGACTCCTGCCTCTTCTTCTTTTCTACTCTACCATCAAGTTCCAATTCAAAAAACGTTTCCAAAGCAAAACAGGGCTTCCTGGGTATCCCCCCCCCCTAAAATAATGCCTGGAAATTAAAGGGGGGAAGCCAAAGTTCCTTGCTTATTTGACCAACCAGGCAGCAAATTCTGATGCAAAAGAAAAACAAGGGACAGGTAGTTTTCGACGTACTAGTAACTAGCAGAACTGGGCCATTGCTAAACATGACAGTTAAGTGACTTTTGCCCTGTTTCTGGCCACAATGGATAGGTAAATCATTGAAGTAAATCATTGACTCTAGAAAGAGTGCAGAGAAGAGCAACAAAGATGATTAGGGGACTGGAGGCTAAAACATATAAGGAACGGTTGATGGAATTGGGTATGGCTAGTCTGATGAAGTGAAGGACGAGGGGGAACATGATAGCAGGGTTCCAATATCTCAGGGGCTGCCACAAAGAAGAGGGAGTCAAGCTATTCTCCAAAGTGCCTGAAGGCAGGACAAGAAGCAATGGATGGAAACTAACCAAAGAGAGAAGCAACCTAGAACTAAGGAGAAACTTCCTGACAGTGAGAACAATTAACCAGTGGAACAACCTGCCTCCAGAAGCGGTGAATGCGCCAACACTGGAAGTTTTTAAGAAGAGACTGGACAGCCATTTGTCTGAAATGGTATAGGGTTTCCTGCCTGAGCAGGGGATTGGACTAGATGACCTCCAAGGTCCCTTCTAACTTCATCATCATCATCATCATCATTATTATTATTATTATTATTATTATTATTATTATTATTATTATTATTATTATTAAAGTTAGTAATGCGGTTGTTAAGTAATCTGACTTCCCCATTGACATTATTTGTCAGAACATCACAAAAGGTGATCCTATGAGTCCGGGACACTGCAACCGTCATAAATACAAGTCAGTTGTCAAGCATCTGACTTTTGATCGCATCGTGGGATGCTGCAAGGGTCCTAAATGCGAGAAGCACAAGTTACAAATGACCTTTTTCAGTGCCGTTGCTAAGTTTGAACCGTCACTAAATGAATGGTAGTGAGTC
This sequence comes from Bothrops alternatus, assembly GCA_034064705.1. Taxonomy (NCBI): domain Eukaryota; kingdom Metazoa; phylum Chordata; class Lepidosauria; order Squamata; family Viperidae; genus Bothrops; species Bothrops alternatus. The sequence continues at coordinate 1,205,857 of JARGCV010000235.1, forward strand.
CAGGATTATACCTATTCTCGATTACAGATGAAGCTCACTAGCACATTCCTTGCCTAAGATCTGGAATCTCTAAGGCAGAGGTCTTCACACTTGGCCCTTTTATGACTTGTGGACTTTAACTCCCAGAATTCCTCAGATGGCTGAGTAATGCTGGGAGTTGAAGTCCACAAGTCATAAAAGGGCCAAGTTGGAAGGCCCCTGCCCTAAGGTGATTCTGGGAAGGATGGGTCCAAGGTTGCTGCAGGACAACAACTGCAGAAAGACTCCTCTGCTTAACCCTCCAAGTCAGGGGTCTCCAAACTTGGCAACTTTTCCGACTTATGGACTTCAGCTTCCAGAATTCCTCTGCCATGCTGGCTGGGGAATTCTGGGAGTTGAAATCCACAAGGCTTAAAAGTTGCCACCTTTACTATTACTGAGACGAAGTTAATTCAGAAGCGCGAATGAATGATATGTGATAGACTAGATATAGTAGATAGTCCATATATAAGATTTACCTCAGGTCAGTAAACTTTTACCTCAGGATTTTTGGTTAGGGATCCTAAAAGATTGTACTAATACTGAGATGAATAATATGTGATAGACTAGAAACTGTGGATGGACTATAGAAAAGAGAAACACCAATCAAATAGAGTGTAACGGGCATATAGTTGAGGCTTGATGTGAGGAGTGAAAAATGTTTATCAAACCAGACGTTTACAAAGATTAATACTTAGTGTTGTATACCAGGTGCTATGATGATTGATGCATACTAAGATTTTATGTTCAATGCTGATTGTTTTAATAAAAGAAATTTTAAAAAAAGTTGCCACCTTTGGAGACCTCCTGCTCTAAGTAAAGGCCACCAAACTGGAAGCCACAGAGAGTAGGGTTCCCCCCCCCTTAATCCATGCAAGGAAAGCAGCAATGGGCTCTTTCCAAGATTTTTGGACACAAAGGGGAGGGGGGCTTAGCCCCCAGCAGGACAGGGGCAGGCGGGGCCCGGGGAGAACCGCTTAAGCCACTCGCTCCCCAGGCCCCGCGTCTGCAGGAGCCTATCGGGCGAGGCTAGCGCGTCCCCCGGCTTGCCTCCCACCCCCTTCGCCGCATGCTGGCTGCTTCTCCGGCCGGCCGGCCGGCCAGCCTCGCCTGCCCCAATCAAGAGCCGCGGCGGCGGAGGAGTGGCTCAAGGGGCGTCGGCCAGGATGACACGCGGGCTCTCTCCCCCAGGCGGTGGACCCCTGGAGAGCTCCAAGTCGGGGTCGTGCGGGTGTCGCCCACCGGTCAGTGGGGGGATCGGAGTCCAGCCGCCTCCGGACGGCGCCAGGTTCGGGGAAAGGCCGTTTCCAAGCATCAAACTGCGCTCAAAGGGCAGAGGCGCTCGGCTACTGCGTGCTTTGCAAGCTGCGGTCGTGTGAACGCGGTCGGGCGGGGGCGGGGGGGGGTTCGTTCCAGCAACCCGGGTCAGCGTGACGTGCAAACGACCAGCAACACCTCTTTCCCAATGGAAACCTCGTCAGGGACCCCCAACCTCCCGAATTCGACCCCACCCCAATGATAGGGGTCCCTCCCACCCCACCCCAATGATAGGGGTCCCTCGTCCCACCCCACCCCAATGATAGGGGGGTCCCTCCCACCCACAACTCCTACCTTCCGCAGTTCTTTCTCGATCTCGCCCGCTTTCAGGACGATGGGCCCGCGCACGGCGTACTCCACCGCCTTGACCTGCGGGTTCATGGATTCCAACGTGAGGATCTTCTCGCGAGGCGCCTTCTCCTTCAGCTGTAGCGCGGGGGCTTCGGCGGCTGCGCTGCTCCAGCCGGCCAGCCCCGGCCGGGCCACCCGCTCCGTCCCCATCGGCGGCTGGGCGACGCCGCGCGGGGCTTCGAGCGGCCGGCGGCGGCGCGCCTCTTTGCCGGTGGCCAGCCGGGCTAGGAAGCGCACGGCCTCGGGGAGGCGAAGGGGGGAGGCGGCGGCGGCTTCCCTGCTCAGCCCCGACAAGCGGTGCATGGCGCCTTGGGAGAAGGAGAGAAAAAGGGGAGGAGATGATTACGACCCTGCCCTGATGCTGTTACCTAGCTGGGTCCTGAAACGTCCGCCAGAAATCAGCCAAGCTGAGGAAGGATCCCAGGGAGGCTCCAGGTTGACTCCAGCTGCCATCCTTCCGAGGACGGTAAAACGAGGAGCCAGGTTGTTGGGAGGAGGGATGGGGGGGAGGACAAGAGGCTGACTCTGTAAACCGCTTAGAGACGGGCTTGTACAGCGGTCTATAAGTCTCTACTTGCTGTTGCTCGTTCGACCCTGAGCTGCCAAAATGCTCCTTTAGCGGAGAGGATTAAACCCAGGAGATGGGGGTGGGGGGAAGAAAGGAGAAAGGACCCGACCCCGCCAGCGCTGCAAAGGCGCCCCCAGCCCCGCATCTCACCCGCACCAGCGCCCTGCGAGAAGCAGAGGAGATCGCCCGTTTGCAATAGAGCGAGCGAGCGAGCGACTGAACGCGCGTCGGAACGGCCCCTCCGCTTGCAAAAGAGAGAGAAAGGAGGGGAGGGCAGAGGCGGCGCCCCAGCGAGCTCTCCAATGAGCCACCGGCCTCGGCTGCCTTTACAACGAAGCCGGCTCTGGGAAAGCCCATTGGCCTCCCCCACGCCTGCCGGACTCCGAGTCGGGAGCCGCCCAGCCGGCCGGCCCGCGCAGCAGCTGGCCGTGGGGATTGCACCAGCCGTGGAGCGCTGCCTGATGGGGCTTGTAGTTCCCCGGGGCCGCCGCTGCAGAAGAGGGGAGGCAGGAAACTACTTCTCCCAGAGTGCTCCCCGAGCAAGGGTGACGCGTGTCTTGGCTCCGGGGAGTGGGTGTGCGCAAGCAGGAGGAGGAACAGACGGGGGGGGGGAGAGCTGCTCCTTTCCCCCAAAGCGACCCCCTCCCAACGAGCCAGTCATTTAATGGAGAAAGGAAAAGAAGAAAGAAGAAAGAAGAAAGAAGAAGAAGAAGAAGAAAAAGAAAAAGAAAAAGAAGAAGAAGAAGAAGAAGAAGAAGAAGAAGAAGAAGAAGAAGAAGAAGAAGAAGAAGAAGAAGAAGAAGAAGAAGAAGAAGAAGAAGAAGAAGAAGAAGAAGAAGAAGAAGAAGAAGAAGAAGAAGAAGAAGAAGAAGAAGAAGAAGAAGAAGAAGAAGAAGAAGAAGAAGAAAGAAAAGCGGTTTTGCTTGAGGTAGAGATTCAATAACCTGGGGTAAAAAATTCAGTCTGCTTTTTCATTATTAAAGTAATCAACATCAAGCATAAGATCATATTAGGAAGCAATCATATTAAGAAGTGATCATCGTAGAACATAACATACAACAATAGGTAGACATTCTTCATTCTTCACCCCAAGCCTCCACTATGCACCTGTTACATTTTTTAACCTGTATGGTCCCTAACAGTAGGTCCTGAGGTAGTAATTCACCAGCCTGAGGTAGAAATTCAGTCTGCTTTTTCAATGTTAAAATGTTCAACATGTTTAACTACTACCTCAGGACCTATTATTAGGGATCATAGAGAATAAAAAATGTAACAGGTGTATAATAGAGGATTGAAGTGAGGAGTGAAAAATGTTTACCAAACCAGACGTTTCCAAAGAATAATACGTAGTGTTGTATACCAGATGCTATGATGTTGGATGCATACAAAGATTTTTTGTACAATGCTGAATGTTTTAATAAAGTAATTTTTTTATTTAAATATATATATATATGTTTCCTGAACGTTGCAAGGCTGCCCAGCCAAAAATACCCCGGCGCGCAACCTTAGCGGAAGAGAATTAGTTTGTGGTGGAAACGCTGCAGAAGGAAATCCGGACTTTTTGCGGATTTTCCAAGGAAGGGTTGGAGGTTGCGATCCTGGAGACCGTTGGTGCAATTGAGCCGCAAAGGTATCAGCTAAGTTTTAGTCAAATGAGCCAGCAGTGTGCAGTAGCAGCAGTCAAAAAAGCTAATACAGCCCTGGGTTGTATAAACAGAGGCATAGAATCAAGATCACGCGAAGTACTAGTAGCGCTTTATTAAAAAAAAATCCTAGTAATAGTAATAACACCTGGTAATATGCTGCAACCAGTTTTGGTCACCGTGCTACAAAATAGATATTGAGACTTTACAAAAAGTTCAGGGAAGAGCAATTAAAATGATCGAAGGCCTGGAGACAAAGATATGAAGAAGAGCTGAAGGACTGGGGTTGGCTGGTCTAAAGAGAAGAAGAAACACAGGCGACATGATAGCAGTATTCCAGTATTTGAGGGGCTGACACAAAGAAGAGGGGGTCAAATTATTCTCCAAAGCACTCCAAAGGCAGGACAAGAAACATTGGATGGAAACTGACCAAAGAGAGAAGCAACCTGGAATTAAGGAGAAACTTCCTAACAATAAGGACAATTAACCAGTGGAACAGTTTGCCACCAGAAATCGTACCATCCCTGGAGGTTTTTAAGAAGAGACTGGACAGTCACTTGTCTGAAATGGTATAGGTTCTCCTGCTTGAGCAGGGGGCTGGACTAGAAGATCTCCAAGGTCCCTTTGAGATTCTATTCTATTCTATTCTATTCTATTCTATTCTATTCTATTCTATTCTATTCTATTCTATTCTATTCTATTCTATTCTATTCCTATTCCTATTCCTATTCTTTTAGTTTTACTCTAGTTTAATCCAGCCCTGAAACTTACAGGGTGGATGATTCAGTATTTCTGCAGAATTGAGTTGAGATAATTTGGCAAATTTTGGTTCAGTTGACCACAAGTAGATACAGTATGCAAACATAGCTGTAGTAAGTCATGATCTATCTTAATCATGCTTCCTTGACTAATAAGGAAGAATTAAGGGGCCGTGTGAGTTGTCCCTAAAGATAAACAGTTTTCAGGGGTCTGCAAATGAAAATATTCCTGGAGGCTTAGTGTTTTTCCGCTGAATTTACCAACTTTCTCATGGAAAATAACCAGTTTCAATGATCGACATGGATACACTTATCTTTGTAGTTCTGTTTGCACAAATGTTGATCCAGGGTTAACTTACTGAGCAGTTTTCTGATTCATCTGACATTAAATCATAAACTAACCATATTTGACAGGAGAAGCTAGGCCAAAATGTGGCCCTCTAGTTTGTGGCTGGGTTGAAATGCAGGGGGTGATTTATTGCCGCAAAAGCAAATAAAGAATTTTGCACCACTAAAGATAAACTAAGGTTAGGGGTGATTTATTGCCCCCAAAGCAAATAATGAAGAATTGTGCACCACTTAAAAGATAAACTAAGGTTAGTGTTTGCAAAGCACCCGCTGTTTCACTGTGCTATTCCAGCCGAAGGAATGTATTGATGTATACACACATGGTGAAGTGTGTGTGTGGGGGGGGGGAAGACTGTGCTCTAGGAAAAAGACAAAAATAAACATGAGACATTAAAAGCACCATATGATTTTTTTTTACTGTTTCTATGAAATGATGTGATTTTGTCTGTCAAAAGGTGGAAGAAGCCTATTCTTCATAAGTCAGAATTAAAAGCAGTAACACCATAGCATGATTCACGTTTGAACCCAGATGGCACATTATGTCATCTGTTGCTTCAATATACCATATCATCTGAACCCAGAACAATGTCCTCAACTTAAACAGTTTGGGCTCAATTGTGATGATATGTTGAGGATACCTGAACTTTACATTATTTAAAAAAGGTATGTGTGTGTATTTATTTATTTTAAAGATTTGTGTGCCTCCTATCTTAATTCTGGGCAGCTCACAACAGCAGTAAAACCACTAACTATAAAATATAACCATCAAACAAACAAAAAATCTGCAAAACAATCAAAAATTGGGGGCCTTCATCATCCCTTTAGGAGGCCCATCCAGAACCTTCTTTTCCATTCTTTCTATCCCAATAGCCTTTATTGATTTAAAATGTGTTACTTATTGAATATCTTGTTACACAGCCTCCCATGTAACCATCTCTAGAGGTTATTAAAAATGAAATGATTGAACTGTAACAATAAAAATGCCGTGACATTAAAATATACAGCTGCTCTGTTTAAAGGGGAAGGGGAGAATAAAAAACAAGAGTATCACATTCAAACAGGAAGATCTGTGGCATCGTTGCCTTGTCTTTTTCCTGTTATGTGATACAAAACCCAGTCACATCGGCCGGCAGCATCATGTGATTGCAAAAAATAGAAATGCTTTAAATTGCATCAGCAAAAGAGTCATTTCCTAATCACAGGAAGGGATTTTCTTATTTTGACCAGGTTCCATTTCAAGCCCTGTCTTCAGATACTTTGGGGATCCCCGTGCTGGGGTGGAGACCCAAAGAGACAGCCTTGAAGCAAATGTTCAGAAACTTATTATGCAGCAGCAAAAAGAGAGAAGCATATCTTAAGTCCTGGGAAGGGAAGTAGTATTCAGAAAAGATTCAGGCTGCTGCTCCCTGATCATGTGGTTATGGAAAGGAGGAAAGGAATGTAATGTGTGAATAAGTCTTGGTTCCCACATCGCACTAGGGTTTTCGTTGTTGTTTTTTTCACACAGTCAAGATGCCACATTTGATTTGATCTCAAGATAGTTCTCGTCCTCTTTGGAATTGATTTCCTGATTTGTTCTATCTGGACAGCTCACCAATGCATTGGACTCTTATGATCTAAAATTCATATCCTGGAATTAGATCCTGTACTTGTGTTTTATTATTGTTATATGTTTGTAAGACTAATCAATTAATAAACTATAACCAATAAATCAATAAATCATGATATAAATGGTCTCAACTTCTGAAATTCTGTATTGGACTTAGAACACAGGCCAAGATTATGGGAAGTGACCAGAAAATTATCACCGGTCAAGTGTTTGCTATGATGCCTGATGTAATTCAGATAAATATCCTGTTCCTTGTTAATACTAAGCTTGGTTAAGCCCCAGTAGCCACACTTGGAGAAAATAATCAAAGCTAGCCGTTGGTGTTATATGCCTATCGGCATAGTTCAGACAATTCTCACAAAAATTCAGAAGCCTCAGGTTCAAAGTACAACAATGTGCATCCAACTATGTAATCAATATTTGGTTGATGACTAACATAGTTTCCCAAACACACACAAAAAAACATATGCATTGTTTAGCTTTGTCTTAACCTGTTAGATCAGGGATCTTCAAACTTGGCCCTTTTATGACTTGTGGAGTTTAACTCCCAGAATTTCTCAGCCAGCATGCTTGGCTGAGGAATTCTGGGAGTTGAAGTCCACAAGTCATAAAAGGGCCATGTTTGAAGACCCCGTGTTAGATTAATCTGGTTATTTTTACTGATTTTGCTTTGTCCAGGAAATTGTCTTTTAAATAAAAAAGACACCCTGGTGTGATGTGGGAACCAAGTCTTATTCACACAATACACTAAACCAGAAAGAGGTAGACCTTGGTCTAGATTAGGTACAACCCAAAAGATATAATAGTTAGGAAATATTGACGGTACATTTATAATAATATACTGGTTTGTCTTAATATATATTATGCTTTATATTTTCATGTATGTTGTAGAATATATTTCTGTTGGCTCAGTGAAACAATGTTTAAAATAGAAACCTTTGTTGATTCAGAAAGTAAATGTTGTTAATTAAGCTAAAAGTTTGGTAACAATTTGCCATTTTTCCATTTGTAACATGTTGGGCTGCTTATTTCACTTTGCTTTATACATTTCTCCCCCCTGGAAAACACAGTGGTATATATTGCAGGATTTAGCATGCATAAACAATAATCCATCTGAAGAGAGCTTAATTTTTTAAAAATGTCGGCCTCACATACCTAAGATCGCAAACAGGCCCAGTCAGGTTTTTATATTATTCTTATTCTGGAATCAAATCCTCACTTTTCATGTTTGTACAATTTAGCTCCATGATTTTGGCAACCGTTCCAGTTAAAACAAAGGCAGTGTTTCTATGCAAGGCATGCAAGAAAAATACTTGGATGGCATGTGGAAACTTGCATTTAGTTCAGCCCAATGGAAGAGAAGCTGATACAGGAGATACGCTTTATCTCTCACACACAAAGTTTAATTACATTAGTAATTGGATTTACCATTATTAAATCATTGATTGATTATAGAACATCAAGTGGGAGCTAACACTTAGCATTTTAGCTTGATGATTACTAGACTGACACTATATTTTGGATTCATCTGTCATTAAAGCATAAACTAACCCATATTACAAACTACGGATATTTTAAATGCTATTACCAAATAGAAGGCATGTTTTAAGCACCTATTGATTTTATAAATGTTTTATTTTGCTGCCTTGGTTTAAAATCATTTTAACTACTGAGTAATCAAGAAGAAATATATTGTTGGTGTGAAAAGCCTGGGGATGATTGTTGACTGTGGTGTGACTGATGAATATGTGTGGGGTTATATTTTTAATGTTTTGCTTGGACTTAGTTTGAAATTGTTGTTTTTATATATATGTTGTGAGCCGCTCCAAGTCTTCGGAGAGGAGCGGCATATAAGTCCGAACAAATAAATAAATAAATATTTGACAGGAGAAGCTAGGCTAAAATGCCTTCCAGTTTGTGGTCTTGCCCAGCTGGTGATTTATTGCCGCAAACGCAAATTTCTTGACTGCTGATTTTTTTATTTTTTTATTTACCATTGGCAGAAATTACTCCACCAGTTACAGGCAGTCCTCAATTTATGGCACAATTGAGCCCAAACTTTCTATTGCGAAGTGAGACATTTGAGATTTTTTTGCCCTGTGTTAACGACCTTTCTCGCCACAGTTGTTAAGTGAACACTGTAGTTGTTAAGTTGGTGACATGATCTTTTTTTTTTTGTAAGTTTATTGTTTTATCATAGGGTGACACCATGGTTAAGTGACTCTGGCTTCCCCATTGACTTTGCTTGTCAGAAGGTCACAAAAGAGAATCACATGGCCCGGGGACACTGCAGCCGTCATAAATATGAGTTAGTTGCCAAGCATTTCAATTTTGATCCCATGACCATTGGGAGGCTGCAGTGATTGTAGTAATGTGAAAAATGGTCATAACTCCCCTTTTTTCAGTGCTGCTCTAAATTTGATCGGTCAGTAAACAAACTGTTGTAAATTGAGGACAACTGCTATCTTCATCTTCATCATCATCATCATCATCATCATCATTTATTTATTTATTTATTTATTTATTTATTTATTTATTTATTTATTTATTTATTTATTTGACTTCTATGCCGCCCTATTCCGGAGAACTCAGGGCGGCTCACAACATAATAGAAATCAACATTTAAAAATACATGTATATAAAACCCCTTAATTAAAAAAAAAAATCATTCAACATACACACAGACATACACTGGCTTGGGGCAAGATGTTAACTGCCCCAGGCCTGCCGGCAGAGGTGTGTTTTAAGTAGTTTACGAAAGGCGGAGAGGGTGGGGGCGACACGGATCTCCGGGGGGAGTTGGTTCCAGAGGGCCGGGGCCGCAACAGAGAAGGCTCTTCCCCTAGGCCCCGCCAGGCGACACTGTCTGGCTGACGGGACCTGGAGAAGGCCGACTCTGTGGGCCCTAACCGGCCGCTGGGATTCATGGGGCAGCAGACGGTCTAAGGCTGGTGGCTATACAGTGCTTGTTTTTGTTAGTTTAGTCTTTATAATTTTAGTCCCTTTTTTCTCACTAAGCTCTTGGACTTATTACTAGAGTTCGGAAATGAATTGTGAAAATGAAACAAAATGTATCATGACTTAACCTGAGGTAGAATTCCAAAATGGAGAGTAGCTCTGATAATCGAGTATCTCCACTCTTCCTGTCGCTGATGTTGATAGGAGCTATAACCGAACATAACTGCTAGATTAAAGACAGATGTAGTAATTTTATTATTGTATGGCATTAGAAACAGCTGTTAAAACATTTATGTCTTTTTAATTTAAGCATTTCTTTGTCTTTCCTGAAATGTTGGTTCTTTTATTGAGAAAATTATATTTAAAATATATGGAGGGAAGGAGGGAATCAAATGACAATGTGGATCCAGAATTTTCCAACCACAGAAGACCTCTTGGAGACATTCTAGTCTAGTGCATAAGATAGAAAGTTAAAATGACGCCCTATTTGCATAAATCCGGAAAGAAAATTTTAAGTAATTATGATTCATTGGCCTTTCATGTTGCTGAAATCTATGTTAAATGGCAATTAACTTCCAAAACTGGTTTCCAGACATCCATGGGTAGATAGAGTTGGAAGTGATGTAATATTATTAACCTGTCTGTGAACTGGCTAAAACAATATCCATTATGAAATGAATATATGAATATTTATGGAAAGCAAAGGAGAAAATTAAGGTTAAGGGTTATGATCCTGTTAAGCATAAATCATTGATATTGTGAAACAGCAATAGACTAATAGATTGGCTGTTCCCAAAGGATATGAATGGATCAATGGATCTATTTAGGAAAAAAAAATTCTAATGTGATTTATAGGATTTTTGTTTCATGTATATGTAATTAATCATGGGAAAAACCACATCAGTATTGTAAGAAATGCATTAACTGGGACTAAGAGGAAAGAAGTATAACCTTCGTGTATTTATTCTTTGCTTATTCATTGTAAATGCCTCTGCCTCTATTTTTATTCCTTGTGCTTTGGTAGCATCTTAATTCTGCATGGACTGGGAGTTCGTATTTGATAAGCATGACTAATATTTTCAAATTCAGTTATGATTTATTTACATTTTTTTACCTCTGCCCTAAAGTTTTCAGCAATCTGTGAATTTCCTTCATTTTTGCTGGTTACAATATGCATTTTATAAAGAGCTGGAAAGAGAGTTAATGTGTAAAAGTTACTATCCTTGAGTAGCACTGTACTTGTTTTCACAGCGTAGAAAACTGTCATAGTAGAGACTCTTCTCCTTTAAAGACTTTGGGAAAAAAAAACTGAACTCTTGAAGCACATACAGCATCTGTATGTGGGGAGTGGCTCAGAAAAAGGCAAGATTAAACTTGTTTTAACAGACATTTTTTCTTTGGAATGTTCTGTTCATTTCAGTGAAGCAATTCAGATCTGTGAACATCCACCCACATCATTTGATGGGGCAAATTAATGTGCTAAGTATTCTGGCTTAGGGTGGTAACAGCAAACATGGGGCAAAATAGCTTATATGTGAAACCTATGTTTATATTTATAACTTCCTGTTTATAAATGCCTATATTCTGAGTTATTGATACATTCATAAATTAAAATGCCTGCTCCAGGTTTTAGTTGTTGGTATCTTTGGTCCTATGCCGACCCCCATGGGGATGTCTGCAAGATATGGTCAAAAAAGTCAAGATGGTAGCCATGATGGTTTAACTGAAGCTCCACCCACATGCAAGATTCATGAAAAACAAATGGAACTTCTATTGCAGGCAACATCCTGACTTTTTAATCCCATCCTGGGACACCCCCGTAATCTATAGCCAATTCTTGGCCAATATTTATTTTGATGTTGGTGCTAATGTTTGAAGTCAAGCCACCCAGAGCTGCTTTGGATAAAGAGATGGGAGGTATATAAATTGAATAATTTTTTTTAAAGAAAGCATTGTAGGACTGAGCAGGGTCCGAATCCAGTTGACTTGAGATATTTATAAGAGACTTGAAGTCTGCCAGCTAGTTAATCTTGTAGGTGAATTGGCCAGATCTAAATGCATAAGTAAAGATTAGAGATATTTTTTAAATAATGTCTTTGCACCAGATCTAGTAAGGAACAGATTAAGTCTATTGATAGGAACCAAAGCAGAGTATTCTATTATGGTGTCTCTCCCTTCCAAGTCACTCTTGGATCATAGGAATCTTGAGAAAACTTTTCCCACATTGCTTTGAACGTGTATGTGGGTAAATGCATGATTTTTTTTTGTCAGCTTTGAATTTGTGTATGTGGGTAAATGCATGATTTTTTTTGTCATGTTTATGTAGTGTGTATTGGAGGTGGTTACCCTTTGAGAGCTGAATGCAGTGAAATTTCATTTTAATGTATGCTGATTAGTGTACATTTAAAGTGACAATAAAGTTATTCTATTCTAACTTGGTTTGCTAAACGTTTTGCATTTACAACATTTTTAGCTTGCTTTTATGATTGATGTTGGCGGTGGTTTGTTTTCATGCAATTACTGTGTCTGCAAACCCACTTGGCCCTGAAGATGGATTCATTCCTGAGCCAGGTGCAACGTGTTGTGTGAATACTCTGCTTCTAAGCCTGGGGTTTGGGGCATAGAGCTTTGCCGAAAAACAGGGCTGCTCAGTTAAGCGACTTGAAGATGGAGGGACTTCAGTTCCCAGAATCCCCCACCCAGCATGGCTGTTTAGAGAATTCTGGGAATTGAAGTCCATCCATCTTTCAGCACCACTGACTTAGGACATCTTTCCCTTCAGTGCCCTTAGGAATCAAAATGGGATGAATTTTGCCTATGATACCCCTAACTCAGGGGTTCTCAACCTTGGCCATTTTAAGACATGTGGACTTCAACTCCCAGAATTCCTCAGCCAGCAAAGCTGGCTGAGGAATTCTGGGAATTGAAGTCCACAAGTCTTAAAGTTACCAAGGTTTAACTGGACAACAGCAATCCCGAGGTACACCGGAACCTATTTATTTTTGAGCAAATTATGAGAGAATTTATGGCGGGCGCCCCTTTTCCTTCAGGAGAATCCCCTGAGGAGATTTTTCCTCTTTCCCCCTTCTTAAACGTTACTGGGGCAACTGGCCAGCCCCGCCCCTCCCCGGCGTCCACATCCCTTAGTTTAGCCAATCCCGGCGCTTATTTTTTTTTTTTTAAATCATCAGTCTTTAAACCACGCCCCGGGCTCGCTCGCGGACTAGAGGGGCGCGGCTTGGCTCCCTCAACAGTTTCGGGTTTCTGTTCGGCCTTTGAAAAACGATCCCGAGACGGGATCAACGTACGCATGCGCGGCCCATTCGTTGGCGGAGGGAGATGTGTGTGTGTGGGTATGGGGGGGGGAAATAACAGAAAGGAGACGGGGATGGGAGCAAAGGAAGGGGGCGGTGGCGAGCGGGCGAGCGGCTGCTTTCTATTGGCTGCGGCGGGCGCGAGGGCCGCGTTCCAGGGAGGTGGGCGGGGCGGGCGAGCTCGCGCGCGCTCGGCAGCCGCTCTTCGCCCGCAGTCGGCGCGCCGCCACGGAGCTGGGCGGAAGCATGTCTGCCGGCCGGGCCAAAAAAGTGAAGATGGCTACCAAGTCGTGCCCCGAGTGCGACCAGCAGGTGAGAGCCGCAGCGTTGGTCCCGGCTCAAGGAAGCTGGCTGCCCAGGCGCTGCCGCTTCTCCCTCCCCGCGGCTTTGTCCAGCCTCCTGCCCGGGCAGCACACCTGTCTCGTCCAGGTGTGTTGCCCGCGTGGTCTGTGCAGGTGCTGTGGGGAGGGGGAGGATGCCCGCTTCTTTGCACCCCAGCCTGGGCGCTTGTGGCTCGGGTCCCTGCGGTGAATACCCTCCCCAAAGCACTGCTTTCGGCCCCCTCCTCTTGGAAATGCAGCCCACCTTCCATAGGGAAACGGCTGGCACTTGCAAAGCCGAGCCAGGTGAAGCACAGGCTGTAAATCAGATTTTCTTTATTTATTTGTTGACCGCCTGATGTTCTGGAGAAAGGTTAGCCCTTCCTGGCCCAGGCTTGTGAAGAACTGGAGCACTTCTGGCAGGCGCAAGGTTGGAGAAGCTGCACATCAGTTTCCCCTGGTTTTCAAAGCCCTGCTTTGTAGTATTTTGCAGAGTTTGGGGGAGAATAAATTCTGGATAAAGGCCTCAGTGATGATCCCTGTAGGTGTGATCTAGAAAAAGGGGACAGGCTGCAAATGCCTGGGTGACATTAATTCTCCTTGATGGGTACTGTAGATTGAGGACTTGCTTCCTAGAGACATTATTTGTATGCTGATTCAGAAATTGCCCATTGCGTTAAGATTTGCATACAGGGCAGGAATTAGAAAACTGCTAGAGTAGCTGACAGTACACTTTTAAATCAGCTAAGGGCAGAGACTCTTAAATATAGTTTTGCTTTTTGCCGTTTACCGTATTACTTTGCTTCCTGTAAATGTCCCCTCCCCCCCAATGTTATGTCAGTTTTACAGTTATCAGCCTACTGTTAATGTGTTGAGCTGGGAGGAAATCCCTTTTGTTTTGTACTGCTTTATGCAGATAAGCAATCTTCTGGTTTACCAGTTAGAGGCTGTTTAATTTAAAGCTTATATATATATTTAATCTGTGATCCACAAAAGCAAAAAGCAAAGTCAAGGTTTTATTTGTCGTGAAACAATACAGAAAGGCATTTTGAGGAAATGAGAGTGCTGGAAAAACGGTTCTAATGAATCATTCTATGTACTTTTCTTTTAGTATAAGTAAATACTTGATGAGAGCCAGCTTGGTGTAATTGTTAAGGCATCTGGCTATAAACCAGTGGGCACAAAGCCACTTGGGTGACCTTGGGCCAGTCACTTCCTCCCAGCCCTAGGAAGGACGCAATGGCAAACCACCTCTAAAAATCATGCCAAGAAAATGTCTGGGATTTTTCCAACCGGTCCCCAGAAATCAACACAAAAAGTATCTCCTTGAAAGTCTCTCCTTCGATGTTTAAAATGACACCGTTCTTTATTTTGATTGTTTAAAAATAGGTTTATAAATCGTGGGAAGCTACTATGTAGCCAGTTTGACATTTTTATCTTTGTTTAAAAATGTAATACAGCAGCAGCTTCAGCTGAATAGTGTGATTTGGAAGGAAACTTGCATGCATCTATATCTGGGGTCTTCAAACTTGGCCCTTTTATGTGAGATTTTCCAGCTGTTTTTTTTTTCTGTCCTGAATGGTTTTCCACCATAGGAGAAAAAAAGAGAGACAAAACCTTGTGAGAATTCAGGGTAGTTTTATATGGCAGATGATACAATAGGGCTGCCCTAAAATTGTGAGAACAAGGCTGTGCAAGCATAATACAAGGTAGCCCTCGACGTACGGCTGCAATTGAGCCCAAAATTTCTGTTGCTAAGTGAGACATTTGTTCAGCGAGTTTTGCCCCACTTTACGACCTTTTCTTGGCACGTTGTTAAGGGAATCACTGAAGCTTTTAAGCGAGTAAGATGGTTGTTAAGCGAAATCTGGTTCCCCCCATTGACTTTGCTTATCAGAAGGTTGTAAAAGGGGATCACGTGACCCCGGGACGCTGCAACTGTCGTAAGTATGAGTCAGTTGTCAAGCGGCTGAATTTTGATCACGCAACCATGGGGATGCTGCGGTGGTCTTAAGTGTGAAAGACGGTCACAAGTCGTTGCTTTTTTCAAGTGCCATTGTAACTTTGAACGGTCACTGAATGAACTGTTGTAAAATGAGGACTACCTGTAGAAGCAGCTTCCTTGGGAAGCATCTTAGGTCTGTTCGTGTTAATGAGGCAGCAGGATTGCCACATTTCTTTCCTAAAAGTTAGGTGGCTGCCAGTGTAGATTGAATTTGAGTTGGTTAGTTTCAGTGGTTTGTGCCTTTTACTGGTTGCGTTGTGTTTCTTTTGATGTGCAGGAGGTATTTGCTGAAGCTAAGCCATCTTAAGCTCTTTCAGCTCTAGACTTCATCTAACAAGTTAGTTTATTTTGTGTGTCAAGTATTCCTACAGTGGCAGAGTTTCCTGTAAGTCCGATGCTTTGTTGGAAATTCTGGGGAATTATTGCTCCTGGCAAGCCTGGAAACTGTAATTGTGAAATATGTGAAGGAAATTAGGTTGAGAGTGATCTAAAAGTAAGAAATCTACCCCAGTGTTTGAACATATATATGTATATATTTAAATAAGGAAATGCAAACCATGCCCTATTGTATGTCCTCGTGTGTTAATGCATTTTGCAAAGATAGTTCACAAAACAACAGTGACTGTATTGCAAACTTGTTTGCTGTGGTAAAGGTGAAGGTTTTTTTGTGCTTCAGACACAACCAATCTGGTGTAACTTCTCAGTGTCATGCACTTTTCTACCACATAGCAAATTATTCAGAAATTTCGGCTTTGATTGATGATGTGGTATTTCATGGCCCCTAAAGTCTCCGTTTTTGCTTATCCCCGTGAGAGGCTTTGCAGTTTAATTTGCTTTACAAGGCTCCTGCATCAAAAATGTTTATTTCTCATTCTGATTATAGTTGAACTTGAAACCTGATCCAGTCAGGCACACTGAAACACTTGCCCTATGAGGGAAGATATTTGGAGTTTCCTAGTTGGAAAAAAAAACTTTATGTGGGGCTATATAATCCTTGGCAGAGAAGAAATGGAAGGGAGAAACTTATTTCTGTAATAATGCTGTCATGTGAGGAAATCCAATAAAGCTGAGTGCTTGGGAGACTCAGGCTAAATAAAGAGATGTATTTCACTCATGGCATCATAGGCTGTGTCCTTTATTCCCCAAAGATACAATGATGGGTACCAATTGCAGCTTTAATAGGGAATTAAAATAAGGCTAAATGGTTACAACTTACCCTATGACTAATAACTCCCTGACCCCACTTCCATGCATCAGCAGTGATGATAAACAGCAATGAAAATATAATTTTTCCTTTAAGATCTCACAATGCCAGACTGGGAAAAGTTAAAAATTACACACACATACTTAAAATGTACATATATTTGTGTAATTTTAAAACTGCTTCTATTTTTTTTTTTTACATTCTTGCCAGCCTGCTGCTTAATTATTCTACAGTGTGGTTACTGTGTTTTTGTTAATGACCTAATGAAGGTCTAAAAACAGCACTGGGGAATCTAAAGGGCACCTTAAGATGAGGTGGAGATGATTGCTGTAATGTGCAATTTTTATTCTACGTGCAGTTTCATTCCTGCATTGGCGTCATCGTTGGATAAGGGTGAAGCTGTTTCTATCACACTGTGTCCTTTTAACAATCAGTAATACTGTGTGATGTGTAACATCCAATGTTATATACTGTTTCCCTTTAAAAAAATACTCTTATCTCTCCCCCCCCATTTATTTAGTGTTATTATTGGCTTTTTTCAAAACATACAAAAATAAATCATATCACTCTTTTTTAAAACAACAACAACACCCAAATTACAATTGAGTAATACTTTATTGAACCATCCAACATGTCAAAAAAAATGTTTTGGGGGTTTCCAGATGCTGAATGTAATGCAAAATGAAGCCAGGAGAAAAAATGGCAAACAACAACAAACCCTCCAGGCCAGCCAGAAGAACTACATCAGTCAAAGATTTAAGGTGGAGTCAGATTGCTGTTCTAGAGTGCTCTTCTAAGTGGCACCCAGGATCCAGGGCTAATGCTAACTTGGTCCAAATAAGTTTGATAAACAAAAGTCAAGCCACATGAAGCCTTATTAATAAATAACATGGGTGAATCCAGCCAAAGAGTTCTGAAAAATTGGAGGCGTACTCATGATATTGTGACACATTTTACTTAAACTATTACATAGTTCTCTGATATTTAGTGATAAAAATGCATTGCCTTGTTAGTTGTTGGGTTGTTTTTTTTGCACCCTTCCTGAAATATCACATCCTACACAATTCAGAGTATCAAAATACTGCAACACCTGAATTTTCAAGGTCTGTCCCAGAATCAGTCACCCTCCCTACAAATGCAGACCAGAATAATCCCTTAACTTGGAACAGCATATTTCAACAAAGGCTGGTCTTCTTTACATCAAGGAATAACAGCCACGCCATTGGACTTCTTAGGAGGAAGAAACATGCCCTTGCTGACCAATTTAAGGTGTGAGATTTTGGAGCTGATGTGAAGTTGCAGTGACAGGCTGTGCTTGCGTTTATACTAATCTTCAAGGTTGTGATATAGGAGAGCAAAGATTCATATTCCCACCAAAATCAGAGAGTTTTTGTTCCCGAGAAAGCACAACTTGTACTGTTCTCATAAGATATTTACATTTTTTTGCTTTGCATGTGTATTTTTGTGACGTGTCTTCTTTTCTGTGTGGCTGTGTGTTTTGCAGACCTTTACCAAAGTCGATAACGTTAAACTGGGCATGAAATAGTGTTTCAACCTAAACAAATTTGCCTCCTTTGGGGGGTCTTGGATGATGACTAAAGAAAGCAAAATTGGAGAGCTTTCGTTGTGGTATAAATGTGTCATGCAGGAGTGTTGTTTTATTTAACCATTCCCCAAAGGCCTTATTTGAGTGCTTTATAAGCTAATTCGTCTGAGCAGCTCATGCTGTTTTGCTCCACTGTTCTGAAAACCTCAGAGGAGCTATTTATAGCTCTTATGATGAAACCCTTTAGGGTGTTTTGTTTTTTTAATTTGTGAAAAGTCCTATAATTGTTTCTTTTCTGAAATATCAGATCATAAACAGCTCTACTGCTTAGGGAGCCAGAATCAAAATATCCCTCCCAAGTCAAGAGTAATTTTTAAGAATTCCTGGGTGATATTCAGTTGCAGATAAAAAATAAATATATGGGAATTCTTTGTATTCCATGAATGTTAATATACATTTCTTGGAATTGTAGTGAACCCCATCTTCAGAAAGAAGCCAGAAGTTGCTATTAAACTATTTCTATATTTAATGTCATTGTTATCTTATTCAATAAAATAAAATCCTGTGAAATAGGATTGTTCTTTAGCAAAGACTGGAAATGTAAAAAGGAGGCTAGGAGAACTTATGCCCTCTTCAACAAAACTGAAATATACTAGCTTTCTTTAGTACTTAAAAATGCTCATCTGCAAGGTGAAGCTATCCCCCCCCCACAATTCCTGCAATAAAAATTTTTCAAAACCAGTAGCTTTGCTGTTAATTGAAAATGTGAAATTTAAATAAAGCAAAAGCAAATATCAAATGGCACTGATCTAAAATTACCATGGTACAGGAGAGGCAGAAATATCTGTGTTTGGATTCATACCCTAAAATTGTGGGCTTGTAATTTTTTTTTTTAAAAAAGAAATCTTCTTCTGGTTCATGTAAGCTAAATTGTAATTGATTCCAGAACCATTAACATCAAACCTGCAAATTAAAAAGATAAAATAAACAAGAAGGATATCAAAGCCTCTTGGAACAGAGCAAGTCAATGAAATCCTTGTTATAATGCAACTTAAAAAGGTTGATGTATTCACGAAAATGGCAGCTTTTAGTTATTGACCAAGGAAAGTGCCATTGGAAACGCGGAATTTTGATTGCAATCCAGCATCTGTCCAGAAACAGCGGAACTCTTAAACTGAACCGCTCTGTTCTCCATTGGAAGCTGCAACTGAAAATTTGTATGTACTGCATGACGGGGCAATTTATTCTGTTATGCTCTCCTAATATCTGACAGTGAGCTTTTTCAAGGAGGAAATGCATTCATCAATGCTGTGTCTCAGTTTGGATTTAAAATGGCACCCATAGAGCATTGCAGCATCAATTGCCTTTCTACTAATTTTTTTTTATTTTTTTTTTGCTCAGAAGAAATTATTTTTAACAAAACGCAAATTCCATTTTTAGGACTAGTTCTTCTGGAGTATCAACTTAGTTAATTATCCTTAGTGCATAGTGAATGGCCTCCTTTGTTAATAGCAAGAAATTCCGTGAAGGGGGGGGCGAGGGGGGTGGGAATGCAAGCTGCATTTGAACAGTTCTAATCTCCCATTCAAAGGCTGATCTGCATCAATGTATGGATTGTTTTAAGAGTTGTGCTGCTGGCCGTGGCAGAGGGAGAGTTTTAAAAGGAATGTAGCATTTTTCTTTCCAGTCCAAATTTGTTTGTGTTCCAACCTTTCACGTTGTGTTTGTTTTCCTAAAAGAAAACTGATTTAATAACAATCCATTAAAGTTGAAACAGTAAAAAAAAAAAAAAACCACGGCAAATAATCCAGTGGGTTTGTATCGTAAAGCACGTCTTATTTAAAACACGTAATTAGTATCTAGTCCACTATGGTTGCCGATGAGTAGGTCATCTGCACGGATGTGAACTCCGTACAAAAGTCATTTTGTTATTGTGCAGCTGATTTACTGTCAAGGAGATAACCAGGCTGTATGATGTCAGCAGTGGTTAATTTGCAGTGCCCTGTCAGGTTCCTCCATCCAAAAATGAATCAGTTGGCATTCAGTCTCCAATTTCCATAGACTGAAATGCAATAGCAATAGCACTTAGACTTATATACCGCTTCATACAGTGCTTTACAGCCCTCTCTTAAGTGGTTTACAGAGTCAGCCTATGGCCCCCAGCAATCTGGGTCCTCATTTTACCGACCTCGGAAGGATAGAAGGCTGAGTCAACCTTCAGCCGGCCAGGATCAAACTCCTGGCAGTGAGCAGAGTCAGCCTGCAATACTGCATTCTAAGCACTGGCAAGGAAGGAAGGAAGGAAGGAAGGAAGGAAGGAAGGAAGGAAGGAAGGAAGGAAGGAAGGAAGGAAGGAAGGAAGGAAGGAAGGAAGGAAGGAAGGAAGGAAGGAAGGAAGGAAAATAGCACTTAGACTTATATGCCGCTTCATAGTGCTCTCCATACTCTCTAAGCAGTTTACAGAGTCAGTATCTTCCCCCCAATAATCTGGGTCCTCATTTTACTGACCTCTGAAGGATGAAAGGCTGAGTCAACCTTGAGCCGGTCAGGATCGAACTCCTGGCAGTGGGCAGAGTTAGCCTGCAATCCTGCATTCTAACCACTGCACCCCCAGGGCTCTTAATGCAAAGCAAAACTTCTCCATAAAGCAGATGGTGTCAGAGCGAAGGAGTCTGACTCGCTTCCAAGTTTTTCTTTTTTCTTACCCTTTTCATAGAAGGGGCTTCCTTTCTCCCCGCCCCACAACCCCACGGAAGGAATATCCAGACAAAGAACACAGGACTTAAGAGCTTGTTAAGATTGTTAAGAGCGTGATACGAAGCGTGATACTCCTATCACCTAGGCTTGTGCTTCTCATGACAAAGGGATTAAATTCTCTTGTATTTTCTTGTATTTTTCTAAGGTTCCTGTTGCATGCAAGTCCTGCCCATGTGGATATATATTTATCAGTCGGAAGCTCCTGAATGCCAAACGTTCCGAAAAGCTGCCTCCCTCTGCAGGTATTTCTTCCAATTCACTTAGTTTGGTTGGGCTTCAAATAGTGGCAGTCCTCGACTTTATGACCAAGTTTCTGTTGCTATGTGAGAAAATTGTTAAGTGAGTTTTGCCCCATTTTATGTCCTTTCTGGACCCAATCACCGTGGTTAAGTTCCCCATGGACTTTGCAGGTCAGACGATCGCAAAAGGGGATCTAATGACCCTGGGACACGGCAACCGTCATCTATGCACAGTTACTCATGCCTTCGTCACTTCCAGGCTGGACTACTGTAATGCTCTCTACATGGGGCTCCCCTTGAGGTGCACCCGGAGGCTCCAGCTACCCCAGAATGTGGCCGCGCGGGTAGTGACGGGAGCGTCATGGCGCTCCCATGTAACACCGCTCCTGCGCGAGCTGCACTGGTTGCCGGTGGCCTTCCGGGTGCGTTTCAAGGTGTTAGTGACCACCTTTAAAGCGCTCCATGGCATCGGACCCGGATATTTACAGGACCGCCTTCTGCCAGCAAATACCTCCCGCCGTCCAGTACGCTCCCACAGAGAGGGTCTCCTCGGGGTGCCGTCGGCCAGACAATGTCGGCTGCCGACCCCCAGGGGGAGAGCTTTCTCTGTGGGAGCTCCAACGCTTTGGAATGAGCTCCCCCCCGAACTCCGTACGATGACGGATTTGCGTACCTTCCGTCGAGAATTGAAAACATACCTTTTTCGACAGGCCGGCCTGGGATAGGAGCTCCAGTACCAACAAGGTTATAATTGTTTTAGGGGATTGAGTTTTTAAAGATATAATGTATTGGGTTTTAAATGGATTTGGGCCAAAATGTTTAATCTATTCTTAATCATTTTACTTTTTGTATATTGATGTTTTTAATTTTGGGCTGTACACCGTCCCGAGTCCTTTGGGAGAGGGGCGGTATAGAAATCACAAAATGAAATAAATAAATAAATAAATATAAATCAGTTGCCAAGCGTCTGACTTTTGATCACGTGACCATGGGGATGCTGTGACGGTCGTTAAGTGTGAAAAACGGTCTTCAGTCATTTTTCTCAGTGCTGTTGTAACTTTGGTCACTAAATGAAGGGCCGGAAGTCGAAGACTCCCTGTATACTTCTGCTTCTTAAAGGCCCTGCCACTCATTCAGGAGAAATGTTGGAATCGGCAGCATTTACGGGCTGCGGGCAAGGCGTCCGCCATCTTGTCAGAGGCTGAGGGTTGAAATGTTATTTTGTCCCAGAGAAAAGTTGCCTGTACGTTTTGGAGTATAGGTAGCCCTTGACTTACAACAGTTCGTTTAGTGACCATTCCAAGTTGCACAGTGGCGTTGAAGAAAGTGACTTACGACCGTTTTTCACACTTACGACCGTTGCAGCAGGTCCCATGATCAAAATTCAGTTGCTTGGCAACTCGCTCATATTTATGATGGTTGCTGTGTCCCGGGGTCATGTGACCCCCTTTTGCGACCTTCTATACTTGAAGGACTAGGCCAGGGGTAGGCAACCTTGGCTCTTTTATGACTCGTGGACTTCAACTCCCAGAATTCCTGAGCCAGCCGTGCTGAGGGTGAAGGGAGAGGTTTCCATGCTGAGCCAGGCTGGCTGAGGAATTCTGGGAGTTGAAGTCCACTAGTCATGAAGGGGCCTAGGCCTAGACCAGGGGTAGGCAACCTTGGCTCTTTTATGACTCGTGGATTTCAACTCCCAGAATTCCTGAACCAGCCATGCTGAGGGGAAAGAGAGAGGTTTCCAAGCTGAGCCATGCTGGCTCAGGAATTCTGGGAGTTGAAGTCCACCAGTCATAAAAGAGCCAAGTTTGAAAACCCCTAGACTAGACATTCAAGCATCCCGTGTCAAAAACAGTGATATTTTGTATATTGATTTCAGATTAGAGCTATTATTCCTTAATTAACCTTTATACAGGTAGTTCCCCATTTAAGAACGGGTTCCGTTCCCAAGACTGTCCTGAAGGCAAATTTGGATGCAAGCCGCAGTTTTATTGTATAATATTGTATAAACAGGATTCTGGAATTAACTTGAAACCTTGTGCATTTAATTAGAATTTTGCTACAATACATTTCATTCTTCAATATAAGTCATGCCTGAATTAGGGCATTCTTAACCCCAGACTTGCTGTATACAAGGAGTCCTCGACTTACAACAACAGTTCCTTTAGTGACCGTTCAAAGTTACAACGGCATTGAAAAAAGTGAGTTATGACTGTTTTTCACACTTAACGACCATCGTAGGATTCCCCAGGGTCACATGATCAAAATTCAGATGTTGGGCAACTGACTCATATTTATGACGGTTGCAGTGTCCCAAGGTCACGTGATCCCCTTTGGCGACCTGACAAGCAAAGTCAAGGACAAGCAGATTCACTTAACAACCATATGTGTAACTGAAACTGCGGTGATTCACTTAACAACTGTGGCAAGAAGGATCGTAAAATGGGGCAAAACTCACGGAACAACTGTCTTGCTTAGCAACAGAAATTTTGGGCTCAGCTGTGGCCGTAAGTCAAGGACTACCTTGATTTGCTAGAATATTGTGCTAGAATATTGTGCTAGAATATTGTTCTCCTTGTATCAGCACTCAAATTCAGAAATATTCTTTCTTCTTGGGCTTTGCTCATTTTCATTTTTTCCTTAACCCCTTCTCTTTCTTCCCCATACATTCTTAAACAGTTTTGTTTCACCGGTTGGGGTCCTTTTTATTGGAGAGAAGAATATATTTGTCTTCTCTCCTTCCTTTCACTTTCCTGGTTTCTGTTTCTGTTTTTCTCTCCTTTTGTTTCTCTCTTTTGGGGCTTGGGAATCTGGATTTCCTTGCAGGTTAACATTCTTCTGTTGGGGGAAAAAAACCCCTGCTTTAAAGCATCTTTTTACGAAAAACAAGTTTGTCCAACTTCCAAAAGAAGGAACAGTTTACGGGTAGCTTGATTTGTGACGATGTTCTGCTTTTGCGCACAAAAGAAAGCCCGCAGGCTCGGCGTTCCAGCCAGCTGTCAAGCTAAAGGAGCTGAAGAGTAAAATGTAGGACGGAGCAAAGATCTCAGAACAATTCCAGATCTGATAACGTGTGTATGTGTGTGAATGTGTGTGCTTTGAAAATGTCTCGCCACAGAAAGCAGAAGTGACGCTAAGAGAAGACGCACAGAGAGGGTCAAACGAGAGAAGATAAATCCAGCGGCAAATAAAGACTTAGAAAACAGGAAAAGATCCAGATCACACAGTCAGTCAGATCACAGCAGAAGAGGAAGAGGACGGCCTAAGGCAGCTTCATCTAAAAAGCACGATGAAGAGAAAGGTACGAAGATTCGGTTGTTGGGTTGACCGTAATTTGTTTTTATAAGATAACCTCCATAGTTTTGTAAATTAGAACTTAGACTGGCCCCCACTCTTTTGTAAGGCCCTGGTTTTGCCAGTGGGGAAGCCAGAGTGGGATAGAGCCCATTAAATGGTTGATTTGAGTGTGTGTGTGGTCGCCGGGTTGGGGATACCGGGGGATGATTATTGTATTATTATTATTTTTACTTTTTATTACTTTTATTTCTTTCTATATTGTGTTTTTATTATCTGTAAGCCACCTAGAGTCGTCGTGAGCAAGTGGGCGGTTATATAAATGATCTAAAATAGATAAATAAAATAAGTGATGCTTAAAATAGGTACTCTTCCAATTTGTTCCTTTTTTTAAAACAAAAACATTGGTCTGGTGTTGACCATGATACGCTGGTGGATGATGGGGAGTGAAGGCAATGTAGGAGGGCAGTGGGTTGTCACAGGCTATTGCACTACAGGTAGTCCTCGACTTAACGGCCGTTTTTGTGACCAAAGTTACAACGACAACTGGAAAAAGTCACTTACGGCCAGTTGGCACACTTCCGATCACTGTAACATCCCCGGGGTCATGCGATCAGAATTGGAGCCCTTGGCAACTGCCGTGCATTTATGACAGTTGCGCTGTCGTAGGTCACACGATCACTGCTTGTAAACCTTCCCAGCCTGCTTTCGACAAGCAAAGCCAATGGGGCAGGCCAGATTTGCTTAATGACTCCATGGTTCATTTAACAACTGGAGAGATTTGCTTGACAACTGTGGTCAAAAAAAGCCCATAAATCTCTCTTAACAACTGCCTTGTTTAGCAACAGATATTTTGGGCTGAATTGTGGTCCTAGGTCAAGGACTTCCTGTATTTTTGAGATGGATGCCTCCAGACCTGGTTCTCACATTAGGCCAGGGGTTCTCAACCTTGGCAACTTTAAGACTTGTGGACTTCAACTCCCAGAATTCCTCAGCCAGCTTTGCTGGCTGAGGAATTCTGGGAAGTGAAGTCCACAAGTCTTAAAGTTACCAAGGTTGAGAACCCCTGCATTAGGCTAAGTCATTATTTAACTGTGGCTTATGGAACAAGACTTGGTTGCTTTGCACAGCTAGTTGCACTGTAAACCATCATTTGCATGCCACGGTCACTGCATTGATAAGTCACGGTATTGTTTATTTGAACCCAATGTTAGATAGTATCAAACCCACTTTCGAGAAAGGTTGAAGCTTTTCCTAGAACTAGCAGTCAGTCCAACATAATTGGAAAACCAAATTCAGTCTCTACTGAAATTATGCCATGGTGGCCCGGTGGTTAGACTGTAATATTGCAGGCTAACTCACTGCCCACTGCCAGGAGTTCGATCCTGACTAGCTCGAGGTTGACTCGGCCTTCCATCCTTCTGAGGTCGGTAAAATGAGGATCCCGATTGTTGGGAGGCAAATATGCTGACTCTGTGAATCACTTAGAGGGGGCCTTAAACCACTGTGAAGTGGTATATAACTCTAAGCCAGGGGTTCTCAACCTTGGCAACTTTAAGACTTGTGGACTTCAATTCCCAGAATTCTTCAGCCAGCAAAGCTGGCTGAGGAATTCTGGGAGTTAAAGTCCACAAGTCTTAAAGTTGCCAAGGTTGAGAACCCCTGCTCTAAGTGCTATTGCTACTCATGACTTCAGAATACAGAAAAATCACAGAGGATGAAATTTCAAGCAATTTACTACGAAATTACTTTTCTAAAGAAAAGAAAAGTAAAGGTACCCATCTAACCTGGTGGAACCAGGATGGCTCTGTTTTACAATTTTATTTATTGTACATTCATTAACGCAATGTGACTTTTACTGGCTGTGACAGGGACCTCTTTGGCTTCTTCACCAAGCCTGGAGGCATCTGGTGCACCTTGTTAGAACAAGTCGGATTCTTCCCTAACTCAGCCAAGCTGCTGCTTGCATTAGCACTCAGTGTAACAGCAGTTTATCCTTGCATGCTCAATTCCTACCTATTTCCACTTCAAAGGCCCAGGGCTTGATTCACGCAGCGTCTTTTCTCCCACAGAGAAACAAGAAAAAGAAGTGGACATGTACGCCAACCTCTCTGACGAAAAAGCATTTGTATTTTCCGTGGCCTTGGCAGAAATAAACCGAAAAATTATCAACCAGAGACTTATTCTTTGACGATGTGGTCGTGACCTTTTCATGCCATGCTGTTGAAGCCAGGTAGTGGATTCCAGATCTTCCACAGCCTCTCAGGTGATGGAGGCTGTTAACCTGTGTCAGTCGAGGGTCATTCACTTTTTTTCCTGGCTGAACCTCTGCTTCTCATGATTGCTTTCGAAGCCGACCAATTGTTAAGAATCAAAAGGACCAGCTGTTTGCTTTTGTGGAAGGGGCAGGCAGGGGTGTCCGAAGCAGCACCGCTTCCCTCAGCAGAGACAGCTGGAAGGACCTTCAAGAGTTTTTGCAGTGTTCTTTAATTTAAAATGTCCTTCACTGCAGATTTTTTTCAGTTAACGTTGAACTTCCTTTGTATATAGTCAAGCTTAACCTGTACATAAATTGATATGCTGGTCTTTTCCTGAAATCCACAGATTGCGAAATCAATTGGTGGGTTAAGCTGAAATTATTATTATATAATACGTTATTGGTTTAAGCGTTGTTTCTGCGTTGGTCTAAACTTGACCAAATGGACGGGTGAGACTGTAACCATGGAAACACGTGGGAATAAAATGCGTCGAACTCATTGGGATGGGAGGAAGCCGGCATGTATTCCGCCGATAGGCTTTTATAAAAAGCTTATTTTTATACACAGTCTTTGGTGTCTGGGGTTTTAAAATCCAGGCTTATTTTGGCAGGCACCAGCTCAAACGAAAGCTGCTCTTATGATTTCATATGGAAATTGTCTTCTAAATTTGTTTTGCATTAGCAGTGTTGAGAACGCCTCCATGTCAATTAAAAGAATTTGAATTAAGACATTCCCATGTTTGCAGTTGCAGTGAAATAATAGAGACTCGTTTACTTCTTCTTTTTTTTTAGTTTTTAAATCTATTAACTGAACTTTACATTTCCATTCCCAGACGCTGCTAAACTATAAGCTTTGTATGAAATAAGAGACGCTCTCGTGGGGGACCGTCTCAATAGCAGTTCTGATGTCGAACACAAT
The DNA here is from genome assembly GCA_034064705.1 of Bothrops alternatus. Classification (NCBI taxonomy): domain Eukaryota; kingdom Metazoa; phylum Chordata; class Lepidosauria; order Squamata; family Viperidae; genus Bothrops; species Bothrops alternatus. The sequence goes on from JARGCV010000235.1 coordinate 1,233,279, forward strand.
GCAATTTCATTTTGATGTTTTGTTTTGATTTTTAAATGGGGTGTGTGTGTGTTTCCCTCAAGCCTTCTCCAGAAATATTCAGAAATCAGATCATATTTTTAAATAGGATAGCTCAAATCAGACGTCCCTTTTTCTGGAGCTGCTTTTTCCATTGTTGCAAGATCGATTGATTTCTCACCTTGTGCAAATCTTGTCATGCAAATCTGGCTCTGTCATCAAATTTGGCACCTAATTAACTTGTCTAATTAACTTGTCAGGGCAGGAGAGTGAGAGTTGTACCTGGTTTTGGCTTAGAAGGACGACACAGGGCCACGTGGATGTACCTGCTCTCCACCTTTACCTGCTTTAAATCCCTTTTATTGGGCGTACCTACCTGTAACTAAGTGGGCCCAGTTAATGGCACCATGAAGAGAGAATGCACAAGCTACTTCATCCAGAGTTGTTGACAACCACAGCAAAAATAATAAAAAAATTAAAGAATATATGTACTATTCCGCCCCCCTTCATGTTTTTTCTCTGCTGCCTCTAAATACATTGTTACCGGTAGAAGTTAAAAGCCGCGCCCCACTCTCCTTTTAGCCAGGATAGACTGATAAGGGAAATTTTTTATGTCCGTATTCCAGTTTGACCACCTCGTAATCAATCCACACCTACGGAGGAATCCACGTCGCCAATGGCAACCTTTTCAACTGCACACAACCTCAGGACAACATCCGAATGTACAGGTAACCCTCAACTTACAACAGTTCATTTAGTGACGGTTTGAAGTTAACAGCGGCGCTGAAAAAAATGTGACCTGGGACCATTTTTCACACTTACGACCAACATCCCATGGTTACGTGATCAGAAATCAGACACATGGCAACCGACTTATATTTATTACTTATATTGCGGTGTCCCGGGGTCATGGGATCACTGTTTGCGACCTTCCGACAAGAAACTTCAGTGGGGCAAGCCAGATTCACTTAGCAGCCGTTTTACTAACTTAATCACTGCAGTGATTCACTTAACAATTGTGGCAGGGAAGGTCGTAAAACGGGACAACATTCACTTAACAACTATCTCGCTTAGCAACAGAATTGTCGGGGTCATAAGTGGAGGACTGCATGCACGCATGCAACACCCACCTCGGGATCAAAGCCCAGGGTAGGAGCACCTGAATCTGCACCTCTAAACATCAAAGCCCTCTTGTCATTATATAGACCTTTTCTGACAAACCCCTAATGATGTAGGCTACCTTCAACCATTGTACGTGTTAAATGACTAAACTACTTCTTAGAATCTGCCATTTGTATTCATTCGTGGCCTGGCTTAGAAAATTGGAGCAGGAAAATCCTTCTAATGAGATCTGTGCACACAAAGACACATAATATATGTTTGCGCACGCACACCCCCGTCAAATTTATTTGGTAGATGTATGCTGCCTTTATGTGCTCTTCTGGCAGCTGTTCCTATTTTTTTCCCAAATAAGGAAATGAATTAGAAAAAAAAACCCATATAGGGATGAAATAAACTTGTTGCTCTTAAATGTGGTTAAAGTAATCCTTCCCAGCTGGGGCCATGGTTTATATTACGAACATTGTGGAGAACTTATGTGGCTGTAGTTCCGTTTTCCTACCTGTTTGTATGACTGAGACACACACACACACACACACACACGCCCCTGCCGCAATCCCATTGCTTTTTTTCATGCCTTTGCTTTTAGTTCTTCCAAAGTGTTCATTCAGAAGATTTTTTTTTAAAGCACATTTTTTTTGTTCTTAAGAACTTGAGGTTATGCTCTTTTAACTTCGGACTTTATACATTTTCCCACAAGAGAAAGGAGTTGGCTCCAATTTCTTGCTTATAAAGCTGAGATTTTGTATGATTCTTTAGCCCATCACAGCTGCACACTCAATGTAAAAATGGTATAGGGTTTCCTGCCTGAGCAGGGGGTTGGACTAAATGACCTCCAAGGTCCCTTCCAACATCATCATCATCATCATTATTGTGTAGATAATGGTATAGGTCTGAAATGGTATAGGGTTTCCTGCCTGAGCAGGGGGTTGGACTAAATGACCTCCAAGGTCCCTTCCAACATCATCATCATCATTATTATTGTGTAGATAATGGTATAGGTCTGAAATGGTATAGGGTTTCCTGCCTGAGCAGGGGGTTGGACTAGATGACCTCCAAGGTCCCTTCCAACATCATCATCATCATTATTGTGTAGATAATGGTATAGGTCTGAAATGGTATAGGGTTTCCTGTCTGAGCAGGGGGTTGGACTAAATGACCTCCAAGGTCCCTTCCAACATCATCATCATCATCATTACTATTATTATTACTATTACTACTACTACTACTACTACTATTATTATTATTATTATTATTATTTGAAAGCCTGCTATAGAACTGGAATAGTGGAAGGTCCCCCCGTCTTCCTTCCTAGGGTCATCCATATTCCAAGTGGGTCTGTGACAATTTGCCCCGGCCAACTCACTGCAGGACAACTCACGACGGCCAACTTGCCCACGGGACACCTCGCTGCGGCACACGAGTTGCACTAATATCAAAGAAATGGTGGAATAGAATCATTGAGGAATGGATGCAAAAGGAGGGACGGGATGAAACGTGAATGGCAAAAGTTGACATAATTTTGATTTATTTTAAAGAATTAAGTAGAACAGCTAAAATCTTCCCGTGGCAAATGGTCCCATCCTGTTCCAAGTGGATTTATCCTTCTGCTGGTGGTTATTCTTTTCTTGCCTTTCCATCTTCTGGCACAAGATGGCGCTGCTTTCCACAAGTGAGCCCAACATTTCCATTGCTAACCAAGATGCCTCTTAAGCGAATTTTGTCCCATTGTGTGACTTTTCTTGTTACAGTTGTTAAGTTAGTAACATGGTTGTTCAGCAGATCTGACTTTGCTTGTCAGAAGGTCACAGAAGTGGATCACGCGACCCTGGGACACGGCAGACTGTCATAAGTACATGCCCATTGCTACGTATCTGAATTTTCATCATGTGACCATGGAGATGCTGCAGGGATTGTAAGTGTAAAAAAAACCAAAACGGTTGCAAGTCACTTTTTCCCCCCCAGTGCCGTTGTAACTTGGAACAGTCACTAAACGAATGTTTGTAAGCTAAGGACTGCTTGTACTGTGGTTACTTGCTCTGAAGAATAAAAGAAGCATTTGCTCCTGCCTAACTAAAGTGGCAGGAAGGAATGTGTGATGAATTTTTCCAGGCAACATCTCTCTGAGATATTTTTCCTCCGTTTCCCCCCGCTGCTTCGATCTGTGGTCCGGATTTTAAGGAAATGATCTTTCTGAAAATGACTTCTGAGGCCAGGAATCCACAAGAAATGGCAGGGTTAAATGTTTGCTAAGGAGATTCTAGTTGATCAGGACGCCTGCCTCTTCTTCATTTATTTACCTTGAATTGGAAGAAAACAAAAACCAAATCCTATTTTCCTATTATTGGGATTTGGAGGTTTATCTTTGTCTTTAAACCTCAAGTTTATGCATGCCAGGAAGTGAGTATGGAGCCGGTGGAATGCTGTCATTCGAAATATAAACTAATGTGCAAATTCCTTTTGCAGTAGGTTTCCGGGAATCGATGTATGTTCAGGGATCACCCGAAATGTGTTGCAATTTCAGTGAAATCGTCACAAGGAAGAAATCCCCAACCCATTAATGAACTTCCAAATTCCTCATTTGACAGAGTCCTTTTATTTTTCTGGACTAATGTTAAAAGTTTGGCTTACGCAGAAGAAGGGTCCTCTTAGTTTGGGGGTTTCCTTGCAGACATTTCATAACCAAACTAGGTAACATCATCAGTGCTAGAAGGGAGTGGAGTTTGCAGAGAGGAGGAGGAGGAGGAGGAGGAAGACAACTGTAGGATCCTTGGTGCTCTCTGAGCTTGGTTGTTTTCTTGCAGACGTTTCATTACCCCAACTAGGTAATATCAGTGCACAGCAAACATCATGAGACCCCCTAACCTACCTAATATTCTCTTTTATCGTTAATTTCTTCAAAACCCAATTAGTCCTGCCATGCTGAGAGATCACGGCCTTGCCATTTTGCTGTCCCTTGCACAGTGTCCATCACTGAGTTGGACTTTTAAAAATCCACTCCGCTCCGGCCTAAATCTGACCAGATTCTCCCGCCCGCCCACCCCCTCCCCACCTCCACTTTCCTAAATAGAAACAGCTAACAATATGTTGTCAGCAAGGCTGGAATTGGGCATGGCCCGGAGGGAATGGTTTCAAAATAGACCATGGACGATTTAAAGGCAGGATCTTCTTCGCCTTGAAATGATCCCCTCTTTGCAAGATGGAGGAGACAAATCTCCATTATTTTAGGGAAGCTGGGAGGGATCCTGACCTTTCCCTCTAATCCATCCTGAGGGAAGCACCTTCTGAAAAGGGTCGGTGCCAAGGCTGTGCCGTCAGAGAGAGGAGGGCTGTCTGAGGATGCTTCCACCGGAGAAAGCGTGTCTTTCCATTTTCTTCCTGTCCAATTGCAGCTTTGCGGATGGCCTTTCCTGATTTGTAACGGATAAAGATTGAGCCAGGCTCCTGAGCTGCCCTTTTGCTGCAGGTTTCCTGGTGATACGTCTGTGCTCTATGCTGGTATCCGATTCTACGTTGACTTGTAATTGGAAGACCCATGAAAAGGTAGGTGCTAACGGGACCAAGACAGAGAATTTTCCTTGTATTAAATGAGGCTTTCAACGGGCCATGATGGGGGTGAGATTCCTGGTTTGACCGCCTAGGAATTAGTGTTCTAAACAGCAAAGGAAATAGGGAGAAGAACCTTGTTATTTCCATGATGTGCTTTATTTTAACAATGGATACTCAGCCTGAGCCCTCCATGCAGCAGCTAAGCAGCAAAGACAAATGAACAAGGAGCTTTTCTGAAATCCAAAATGCAACATTGCAACAGTTCCTCCCTCGAGGGCAGAAGTATTTGGTTTTTTAAGTAGTTCTAGCCAGTTCGGGAGAAACTCTTGGGGATGATTGGGTTAGAAAAAGGATTTTGAACAAACAAAATAAATATGAAAGCCCAGTTGCCCCTGGAAAAGGAGGTGAAACATCATATAGTTCTTTTTTGCTTATTGAGATTTCTCAACTTCCCAATCTTCGCTTATTAGTTCACTGTGAAAGTGATAATGGCTCAATTTGCTGCACCAGGAAAACACTTCAGGTTTGTTGCTACGACTGAAGTTTCTGCCCAATCTTTAGAAGCTGCCTGCTACTTATTTGGCAGGCTTTCGGACTCCGCTGGGATAAAATGCCACACTGGAACAGGCCTGGGAAATCTCCTGAGGATCACACTCTTTTCTCCTCCTGCTGTCTGCAGGAATAACCTCTGTTTTTATGTTCAGCAAAATGCAATTGGTTATTATTCTATCTGAAGCAGGAAACAATAGATTGCCTCCGTGAGCAGAGGCCTGCTCATAGAAAGGGGAAACTTTCAGTTATAGATTAAGGATGGAAAGCAGCATTTGTGTGTGTGTGTGATTATATATAGCTTGAAATTTTGGATAAGTTGGGTTTGTTCATACGTCAGGTGCAGCTACAGATGATGGTTATCCAAGCAACCAATAGCAATTCTGAACGTGGCTGTGAATGAATGTTAAGGCATTTTCCCAGTCAGGTCTTTGAGAATGTTGTTTTCCATTCTTGTGACACCTTGAATGTTGAAGTTTTTCAGAGATGAGCTGGGAAAATAAGGTCCCCTGAATCGGGCTAAGTAAATAAACACGTCTTTGTTTTATTGTCTGTTTTTGAAATGCTCAATTGCAGCAAAATAACAATAATAAAACCCTAACCCTCCCCTTCTAAAAGTAACTTTCACTCACTGCTACCTTCAAAATTTCCCCTGGAACAATGAAGCTATAAATGCCAAAGTAAAAGGAACACGTACCTTTAAAAAAAAATAAATCCAGTTATCTGTACGGTAATCTTCCTGCCTACCCTCTGCAGAACCTCAAGAAAAGAAAGAAATTGCTTGCATTCCAAAGAAAAAGCCCAAAGGCAGAGAAAATCTGACTGATAATGCAGTGTTATCTTCCTGTATTATGTTAACCACTGGGGTAAAGGTGCCCTTTTACACAACTGGTACGGTATCTGTATTTAGAGCTGCTAATTAAGGGAGGCTGATTGAACCTTGTTTGTTCCAAACCTGCTGCCAGATTTCCTAATGGGGACCTTTGCTGTCAGGCAAAATTGTCCTCCTCTCTCTGCTTCCTTCCTTCCTTCCTTCCTTCCTTCCTTCCTTCCCTCCCTCCCTCCCTCCCTCCTTCCTTCCTTCCTTCCTTCCTTCCTTCCTTCCTTCCTTCTTCTCTCTCATCTTCCTTCCTTCCTTCTCTCTCACCTTCCTTCCCTCCCTCCCTCCCTCCTTCCTTCCTTCCTTCTTCACTCTCATCTCCTTCCTTCCTTCCTTCCTTTTTCTCTCTCACCTTCCTTCCTTCCTTCTTCACTCTCATCTCCTTCCTTCCTCCCTCACTCCCTTCTTTCCTCCCTCGCTCCCTTCCTTCCTCCCTCCCCTCCCTCCCTCCCTCTGCCACCTGCAACCTTTGCATGTATCTACGGCTCTTTTGCTCTCCACTGTGTGGGCTGTGCATGTCCCTTAGAAACTTGTTCTGGACTTGCATCCATGTTGATAGGCAATTCTGAGAGTTTTTGTCTCCCAAGTTTCTAAAGGACATGAGATTGGAGAAGGCCCTTGTAAGGAAACCTAGACCTCGCCGAATGAAAGGGTAATATAAGTGATCACGATTGGTGAACAGTTATAGAATGGGGAGTCAAGGTAAAAGCTGGACTAACATTTGGACAGGCCAATACGGTAGACTTACGACTACAACTGAGCCCATTTCTGTTGCTAAGCGAGACAGTTGTTAAGTGAGTTTTGCCCCATTTTACGACCTTGCTTGCCACAAGTTGTTAAGTGAATCACTGCAGCTGTTAAATTAGTCAGACGGTTGTTAAGTGAACCAGACTTCCCCATGGACTTTGCTTGTCAGAAGGTCGCCAAAGGGGATCACGTAACCTTGGGACACTGCAACCGTCATAAATATGAGTCAGTTGCCAAGCTTATGAACTTTGATCACGTGACCCTGGGGATGCTGCAACGGTCGTTAAGTGTGAAAAACGGTCATAACTCACTTTTTTCAATGCCGTTGTAACTTTGAACGGTCACTAAAGGAACTGTTGTTGTAAGTCGAGGACTCCTTGTATACAGCAAGTCTGGGGTTAAGAATGCCCTAATTCAGGCATGACTTATATTGAAGAATGAAATGTAGTGTAGCAAAATTCCAATGAAATGCACAACGTTTCAAGTTAATTCCAGAATCCTGCTTATACAATATTATACAATAAAACTGTGGCTTGCATCCAAATTTGCCTTCAGGACAGTCTTGGGAACGGAACCCGTTCTTAAACTGGGAACTACCTGTATAAAGGTTAATTAAGGAATAATAGCTCTAATCTGAAATCAATATACAAAATATCACTGTTTTTGACACGGGATGCTTGAATGTCTAGTCTAGGGGTTTTCAAACTTGGCTCTTTTATGACTGGTGGACTTCAACTCCCAGAATTCCTGAGCCAGCATGGCTCAGCTTGGAAACCTCTCTCTTTCCCCTCAGCGTGGCTGGCTCAGGAATTCTGGGAGTTGAAGTCCATGAGTCATAAAAGAGCCAAGGTTGCCTATCTCTGGCCTAGGCTGCTTTATGACTGGTGGACTTCAACTCCCAGAATTCCTCAGCCAGCATGGCTCAGCTTGGAAACCTCTCTCTTTCCCCTCAGCATGGCTGGCTTGGGAATTCTGGGAGTTGAAGTCCACCAGTCATAAAAGAGCCAAGGTTGCCTATCTCTGGCCTAGGCTGTTTTATGACTCGTGGACTTCAACTCCCAGAATTCCTCAGCCAGCATGGCTCAGCTTGGAAACCTCTCTCTTTCCCCTCAGCATGGCTGGCTTGGGAATTCTGGGAGTTGAAGTCCACCAGTCATAAAAGAGCCAAGGTTGCCTATCTCTGGCCTAGGCTGCTTTATTACTCGTGGACTTCAACTCCCAGAATTCCTAAGCCAGCATGGCTCAGCTTGGAAACCTCTCCCTTTTCCCTCATCGTGGCTGGCTCAGGAATTCTGGGAGTTGAAGTCCACCAGTCATAAAAGAGGCAAAGTTGCCTATCTCTGGCCTAGGCTGCTTTATCACTTGTGGACTTCAACTCCCAGAATTCCTCAGCCAGCATGGCTCAGCTTGGAAACCTCTCCCTTTTCCCTCATCGTGGCTGGCTCAGGAATTCTGGGAGTTGAAGTCCACCAGTCATAAAAGAGGCAAAGTTGCCTATCTCTGGCCTGGGCCTAGGTTGCTTTATGACTCGTGGACTTCAACTCCCAGAATTCCTCAGCCAGCATGGCTCAGCTTGGAAACCTCTCCCTTTTCCCTCATCGTGGCTGGCTCAGGAATTCTGGGAGTTGAAGTCCACCAGTCATAAAAGAGGCAAAGTTGCCTACCCCTGGGCTAGGAAATCAAGTATATCGGTGGTAAAAGTTAATGGCCCACCAATTCTCTTCCTTGGACAGCAGAGTTCTTCAGATAGAGGTCATCTACAACTTCAGGATTATCTGCAGATGGAGTTTAAATTAGAAAACTATCCAAAGTACAGTAGAATACAAACCTCATAGTTTTTGAAGAGTAGCCACAGAAGAACATATGAAGCTGCTGTACGAAAAGACATGGTCCGTGAAATCCACCCTGGTGCCACTCACTGGTAATTGCTGTTCAGTGTTTAAGTCACTTTTCTCGCATTACACAGAAATGGCACAGATTGAACCGTTGCTATTCTGCACGCACAGCATATTGTGTGCTCTACCACCAACTTCATGCTTATTCTTAACTCCCGTACAGTCTTGAAATACAGAGTCTCTACATGGTGTGAACGTGAGAGAGGGATTTTCTTACATACCACATATATTGTGAGAAACAGACAACAAAGAAACTGCAACTTCTTCCGCTATCTGAAAAGTTTGTCTTTGAGATGACACTTTGTGTTTGTCTTTGAGCCGCCCTGAGTCTGAGGAGAAGGGCGGCATATAAGTCAAAATAAAGTAAAGTAAGTAAAGTAAAGTTAATGGGGTTGCTTGCTCAATGTGACTAGACTAGACTAGACTAGACTAGACTAGACTAGACTAGACTAGACTAGACTAGAATAGAATAGAATAGAATAGAATAGAATAGAATAGAATAGAATAGGAGCTGGAAGGGACCTTGGAGGTCTTCTAGTCCAGCCCCCCGCTCAAGCAGGAGAACCTGTACTATCTCAGACAAGTGACTGTCCAGTCTCTTCTTAAAAACCTCCAGTAATGGAGCACCCACAATTTCTGGAGGCCAGCTGTTCCACTGGTTGATTGTCCTCACTTTTAGGAACTTTCCCCTTTTCCAGGTTGCTTCTCTCTTTGATCAATTTCCCACCATTGTTATGGATTTGATTCTGAAAAGACCTGAAATCTAACCCAGTGGGCAGCTCATTGCTCACTACAGGAACAGAGGTGGTGGCATTAATGAGCTCCCAATTTTATCACCTTTGTTCATGCTCCTAACTACTTTGAAGTAATTTTATTTTGAGAATTACATCCAACACATTGCAAAGCCCTCTAATCCAATTTAGGTAGGGTAATTCGATTATCCTGAAAGTAACACTCCTAGAATTGCATCGGGTGCTTGTGGGTTACAAAAGGGCTTTCGTGCCATGGAAAGAGGAGTCCCTGTACAGATTTCAGATTAGTCCCATCAGCGCCCGCAGCTCCGTGCCAGTGGCCCCTATCAGCCATTCAGGAAGTGAGCTGTAGGAATACAGATAAGAGCTCGGCCTTCAAGATAAGAAAGTGGTTGAAATGCCTGCTTCGGTGACAGATAAAGGAGGCTGTCCAGCCCAGCAAGATTGAGCTAGCCTTCCATTCCTTTAATTGAGTTAAAAACGGTGGGCCGTCCTTGGTGGTCTGCCCAACCAGTGCAAAAAAGAAAAAAAATATGGGAACCCTTTATCAGAGTTCTTCGTTGCATAAGTCCCTTCGCTTGAGCATGGGAGGATCCTGTGTCTCCGATTACATCAAGAAATTTGCGGTAAGGAAACGTATATCTTGATTTATAAGTTTCGGACGCTACATCCATGAAGCTGTTTTCTGCCGTGCTGTCGTTTGAATCATCTTTTTTATTAAAAGGGCGAAATAGTTTTGAGCAATGGGGGGGGTCAAGATTTCGCCTGCCTTGGTCTTCTCTTCCATGTTTTAATAGTCATATTAAGGAATAGAACATCTCGTGGACTTTTGTAGCTGACATGTTTAGCATCACACTAATCCTAAGGAGAGATTCGTGTAATGTGATATGTTTAAAAAGCAAAGGCAACCTTAATATAGAGATCATTGTATGTGGTCCACATTTCTAAGTAGCTCTCCAAATGAAGCTTGAGGTTGACATCTTTGAAACAGATTTTTTCTTTTAACCGTTCGAAAATGATAAGAGAATAAAAATCCCTCCAGGCTCTTGTAATATCTATTTCGATGAACTGTGAAGGCATGCAACCATTTCTTCTTTGTTTGTTAATTTCCAAACAAAGCTTCATGATATCTACATCTAAGAAATCGTGGGTGCTCCATCACTGGAGATTTTTAAAAAGAGGCTAGACAGTCACTTGTCTTAGTATAGATTCTCCTGCTTGAGTGGGGGGCTGGACTAGAAGACCCCCAAGGTTCTATTCTATTCTATTCTATTCTATTCTATTCTATTCTATTCTATTCTATTCTATTCTATTCTATTCTGTTCTGTATTTTTATTCTATTCTGTATTTCTACTCTACTCTACTCTACTCTACTCTACTCTACTCTACTCTACTCTACTCTACTCTACTCTACTCTACTCTACTCTACTCTACTCTACTCTACCAATTATGTCTCAGTAATGTGACTATGACTCCCTTTTGCACAAAAGCAAAGTCCCAGGTCGTGTTTTTCGTTTGGAAGATGCAGTTTTTGCCAAGGGTTTAACATTCTTTCGAATCTTACGCTGTCACTTCCTTCTCGCATTCTTGAAAATCTAAATACAACTTCATAGGTCTTTTTCTCTAAGCTGTTTAGCCTGAATATATTAGTTTAAAAGAAGGAAAAAGAGGTGGTGGTGGTGGGAAGAGCGGGGAGGCAGGAAAGAAAGGAATCCGATTAAAAGAAAAGAAAAATCAGGAATGAAGTCCTGAACAGTGCTCTCTGTGGAAGATTGCATATATCTCTGCCTTTATATGCAGGCACACAAACAGATATACATGGACATATATGGACACACACACACACACACACACACACACACACTATGGTGGTGATGCCGCTAGTCTTTCTCTAAATATTAATCAATATAGCAATGCCCGTATTTTCTTTTCTAATACAGTGTTTCCTGTCTTAGGTTAAATTTTAGTGTAACTTTGCAAATGGCTGACTAGATAATAATAATAATAATAATAGTAAATTTGGAAGGGACCTTGGAGGTCATCTAGTCCAACCTCCTGCTCAGGCAGGAAAGCCTATACCATATCATCAAATGGCTGTCCAGTCTCTTCTTAAAAAACTTCCAGTGTTGGAGCATTCACAGCTTCTGGAGGCAGGTTGTTCCGCTGATTAATTGTTCTCACTGTCAGGAAGTTTCTCCTTGTATCCTAGTTGGCAATCTTTTAGCTTGGATGGGGGCGTTCCAGTTATTTTGCTCCCCGGGCATTTCATTCTAAAAATAGCTTTTTTGGCAAAATTCTGGTGTCCTGTCTCCTCTTCCTTTGTGCGTATAACCAAGCACTGCTTTCTTCTTTAGGAATACGACCAGCTGGACACTTTTCTAGAATTCTCCGTTCATTTCCCTTCTCTGCAGTATCTGATTTCTGTCTCTTCGGCTTCTTAGAATTGCATATACTCGCTGCATATGCTTAGGCTTCAGGGGGCTGTTTTTATGGCATTCTCCTTCCTTTCATTTTCCCCCCCTATTTTTCTCCTCACCGTGCATCTCTTAAAAATGGTCTTCACCGTCCTAAGCCCTCTAATTCCCGCTCTTTCCATATAGATGGCATCCTTTAAGTATCTAAGAGCTGGCACTCAGAAAATAAGTAGGCTATTAGTATTACAGCAGAAAATGAAGCCTGGTAATGTAAACTCTGCCGGGACACATAAGCAGAAACGTGGAATGCAGATGTCCTGCGGCCAACCATTCCTCACGGCATCTTCACCAGACTGTGGCTTCCAACACATTATGTAGCAGAAAGTTAAGGAAGCTGGTAGAGAATGCAAACGGTGACATTTTCACGTTGCCATCTTTTCCCAAACCAGATGATTTCGAGTATAGTTGTCCACAGCACTCATACATCCATGTGCCAAAATGTCGTGGGTTGAAGTAAGCACGGAACTTAATTAAGGATCTTCACTCAAGATAACCTTTTGGTGTGAAATACGGTAGTGACTAGAAAGCGGCATTCTGAATGAAGACGTTCTTTTTTTTTAAAATATTTATTTTTATTTTTTATTTTTCCAAACTCTCCCCCATACATGTACCGTAATATTTATCAGATGTTAACATACATTCTTTTTACATTCATATATAAGATACTTTTAATAAAATGAAATAATTACATACACATGACTTTTGGTGTTGCTCGCCCATTTTCCCCTTCCATTGTATCCACACTCCTTCTTCTCTACCTTCTTTCTCCCTTTCTTCTCTTCCCTGCTTCCCTCTTCTTCCTCTCCTCTTCTTTCCTTCACCCCTCTCCTCCCCTTTCTCCCCACTTCTCCTCTTCTCCTCCAACCTTCTTACTTCCTTCTCCCCTCCTTTATTCTTTCCTCTCTCCTCTCCTTTCTTCCCTCTCATCCCTCTAATGAAGATGTTCTTGACTAAAACCTCATCTCAGGTTGGGAAAGGCCTAGATCAGTGTTTCTCAACCTTGACAATTTTAAGGCATGGGGACTTCAACTCCCAGAATGCTGGCTGTGGAATTCTGGGAGTTGAAGTCCCCATGCCTTAAAATTGTCAAGGTTGAGAAACACTGGCCTAGATGTTGTTGTTGTTTTTTAAAAAAAAACCTCACTGTTGGTCTCAACTCCACTCCCGTACTTTGGGGGCTTACAATGCTGACTGTGTAGAGTATTTTTTTTTTGGCTTTTAATTATGATTTTTATTTTTAAATATGATTTTTCCATCTCTACAGAATGAGGTCTCCCACCCATTAGTTTGGACAATATCACAAGATTCGCTAATACAATTTTGTGTTTAAGGTAGGGTACCTGCTCATCTAGAAGTATCCCGTGTTGGTAAGGGATAAGAATAAATTGTGGCTTTGAAAGTTCTCTCTCTTTTCTATGTCTAAAAGTGTCTAAATTAAAAGCAGATATGCTGTTCACATAATCTGCTGATCACTTTTTTCCAAAATGGACCTGTTACATAAATAGAGTTAGTTCATACATTCTAAAATCCTTTTCATTTTTCCAGGGTATACTTTAGTGCCTTTAACATTTATACCTTGTAATAATATACATAATCATTATATCAATGCATAATTATACCGGGCATCGCAGTTGTGACAACACACCAAATTGTTTTCCTTTTTTGCAAAATACACATCTACACACGTTGATAGAGGATAGAGTTTTTTTCAGGTAAAATTCTCTTCCTTGTTAAGAATCTTTCCAAAATCTATATAGGATCTTTTTTGTTCTATGGCATCAATTATAACCTCCTGTTTTCTTCAGTAAAATAGGTGTAATGGTTTTAGATCACAGAAGAGCAGAATTGTTCTATTTTAGGCCACGTGAGCTCTGCCAATCAAGATGGGCTTGATTTTCTCAGGATTCTGTTGCAGCAAGCAAAGTAGACTGCAAACATATACAGGAGTTGACCATAGTTCCCTTTTTTCCAACTGAATTTTTAACTGCTACAAGCAACTCTGACTTCATGAGTCCCCCGGTTACAAAATGTGGGCTCCACAAAGCTTCAGATTCAACCAGCCTAGTCTTCTATTGTATTCCCAACCAACAGGGCTTCCAAGATTTCTGAGCAAAGAGTGAACTAGTCATTTGTTATTTTTTTCCTACTGACCCACTGGAATTGGCTTGCTGGGCAGGGAAGATATAATAATTCTGATAAATCAGTAGATGTACCTAAGTAATTCAACAGCCTAAAGTGTTTACCTGGCGAACAGCGGGTAAACTGAGGTTCCATCTGCTTCTCTTACCCGGTTAGCTGTTGTGATCAGATTGCTGATACCCAATTATTCTTGTACATGTGAATGACGTCAAATGCAAATGTCACAGTGAGCTGGCAGATGAATGTGCCAAGCTGAAATTAGAATGTAGGTGTCAAAGGAATCTTACTTTAAAAGTCCACTTGGGCAGCTAGTTCTTCTCTTAGTAAGAAGAGTAGTGGTGGTGAAGTTGAAGGACAAGCGTTTGGATGAGTTAAGGTGAGGAAGATGTTGATTTGTCGCCTGTAGACTAGCTGGGAAGAAAGAGGGACAGAGGGAATGTGGGGCCCTGGATAAATTATGCCAAGATAACAGCTGAGGCAGGACCAGGTGCCATTGCTGATATAGGAGGTTGCTAATCATAGCTATTTTAGCTTGAGTGGTAAGAACATGCTGTGCTGCAAACCTATTGTTGCAATTTCCTCCTGATGTGAGAACTTGGTGCATGAAAAGTTAATCACATTTCCCCAAGGAAAACAACATAGGTTTTGTATGCACATAGTGATCAAGAATGAGCTATGAGCATGTTCAGTCCCATGAGAGTAGTGAGCAACAGCTGTCCTAAGTGTCTGGAGAATCTTGGTCATCCAGGTCATAGTTGTATCAAAGGTGCTTTTCCAAAAGGCAACTGGGCGAAGAAGAAGAAGAAGAAGAAGAAGAAAGGAGGAGGAGGAGGAGGAGGAGAAGAAGAAGAAGTAGTTTGCTTTCTTCTTTCTCCTTCTTTTAGAATGTTGAAGCTTCTTGGATGAAAAGCAAAACAAAATTTTCTTCCTCCTCTAGGAAAAAACCCAGTCCAGTTGCCTTTTGTAAAAGCATCTTTGAGATAGCTCTCCTAAACTTGTTGGATCACAACTCCCAGTATCAGTCATAGGGAGGGTTCCTTCTAAAATCTTTCCCACAGCCTCCCTTTTTCTGTGGGATGAGATATCTTTTCCATACAGGTTGTCCAGTTCTCCCTCCTGTCTCCCAAGGTCATTCTTACATACCATTACGCATAGAGACAAGGACATAAGGATGGGGACCTGCTTCACTATCTATATTTATTTAATCCCACTCTGCTTCCTGAAGGTGCCCAGAGGGGCAAATAAATAAATCAAAATAACAGTTATTAAAACGCCAATCTGCCATAAAACTTGATGCTAGAGATCCAGATCTGATTGATTCAGAGGTTGCGGTGAGACTTGTGACTTCAGTTATAATCTGGACTACCTTCCCTGGAGATTGAAATACAGATTCTGGAATGGGAGCTCAGTGGAAAACAAAGGGTGAAAGCCACAAGAGGCTCTTCTGGATATTCATTGATATATTCATTCAACTGATCAAAGAATAACAAAGAATTGTCTTTGGACCCTGCTTCTGGAGACCATGTGCCTTGATTTCCATATGGTAAAAATCTGGACATTGTGGGGAAAAATATCATCTGCTTCTGGAGACCATGTGCCTTGATTTCCATATGGTAAAAATCTGGACATTGTGGGGAAAAATATCATCTGCTTCTGGAGACCATGTGCCTTGATTTCCATATGGTAAAAATCTGGACATTGTGGGGAAAAATATCATCTGCTTCTGGAGACCATGTGCCTTGATTTCCATATGGTAAAAATCTGGACATTGTGGGGAAAAATATCATCTGCTTCTGGAGACCATGTGCCTTGATTTCCATATGGTAAAAATCTGGACATTGTGGGGAAAAATATCATCTGCTTCTGGAGACCATGTGCCTTGATTTCCATATGGTAAAAATCTGGACATTGTGGGGAAAAATATCATCTGCTTCTGGAGACCATGTGCCTTGATTTCCATATGGTAAAAATCTGGACATGGTGGGGAAAAATATCATCTGCTTCTGGAGACCATGTGCCTTGATTTCCATATGGTAAAAATCTGGACATTGTGGGGAAAAATATCATCTGCTTCTGGAGACCATGTGCCTTGATTTCCATATGGTAAAAATCTGGACATTGTGGGGAAAAATATCATCTGCTTCTGGAGACCATGTGCCTTGATTTCCACACTGTAAAAATCTGGATCTTGTGTGTGTGGGGGAAATACCATTCAAACAACTCCTGCAGTAGCCTTCATTTGTGCGAATATAGAAAGAGTAGGCAAAAACTTTGGGTCATCCTAGGGAATATAATTCATGTTAAATTTGAACAGAAATTTTTTTGGGGGGGGGGAGAGAAGTAGCCTGTAAGACTAATGATTTTGCTATTAATTATAAAAAACAATTCTGATCTGCCGTTTCTTAAAAAATAAAATAAAAATAAAAAAGGCCGGAGGACTCTCTTGGCACAACCGAAAGAATTTGACTTGAGTTGTTTCTGCTTTGAAAGACATGCTGGCGTGAGATGTGTGTGCTTTGTATCATTGTCGTTAATGTCCTATTTTTAACATCCTGACTGCCAGCCAATTTTAAGCACGGCCAGTATGCGGTGTTGGCCAACGTGTGTACATTTTGTATTTGACAATAACGCCCTATTTTAAAAAAAAAAAAATGGGGGAGAATTTAACTTTGCTTCAATTCCCTTTTCAGTTTTCCCCTTTCATTTTCCCCCCTTCCTTTGAAAAGAATCACTTTATAAGCTGTTTTCTCGCACCATCAGAAAAATCCGATACAAAATTCTAACTTTCCTTTCCTCGGGACGAATCTCGACTATTCAGCTGCTGCCCATTCTTAAGATGCTTGGTGATCAACAGCCTCTCAAGGGAAGAATTTTAAATGGTTTTGTGACGGCAAGAAGGCTGCTGGGGAGGGATTCTTTAAGCTGACTGCCAAGTTGTCACCAACCTCATCACTGCATACATGTAAGAAGAAAACAGATAATACGAAACAAGAGTGGGTTACATAGCAGCTAATAGATGACATGTTCTTAGCAGGTTCTAGAATTTTAGTTTCATCCCAAAGGACGATATAATTTCCAAGCACTGCCCTTTAATTTCAGCAAGTAAAGTGCCAGCCCATTTAATCTCTTCCCATTGGAATGTCTGAAAGGGCCCTGAGGTCTTAAGAAGCGTTTATAAATAGACCTCAGGTGACCAAAGGCAGCCGTGTAAACACAATGGACAAAAAACTCAACCTTCTCAACGAAAAGGTAGACAAGCTGTTGCATTTCCAAGAAGACTTGACCGAAAAAATCCGGAAAGTTAACGAAGGCATTGATGATTTGGGAAAAGGCCTCCATCAGCTAAGCACATCACACTCTCCTGTGGACCCAATCTGTGGAATTCATCGCAGCGAAGATGGCGTCCAGCAGGTAGAAACTCAGAATACGTACACCGAGATTTTGAACCTGGTGAAAGCAACGCGTCATGATGCTTCCAGGTACCAGGAAAAAATGGAGAAGGTGGAGACAGCTGTGGATGCTATTGACAAGATGGTGAAGTGTTTGGGAGAAATGTTCAGAAACTCAAAGATGGTGGATTTCATTTCGAAAGGGTGTGTTCCTTGGTGGAAAGGAAGCTTGCTTGAAATCCTGGAAGAGGTGAGCATCTTCACATTCCCTATAGGGGAATCTTTAATTTTCCCATATTAGGAATATTTAATGAAATTATATCCAGTGCCTGTAGACTCTCTTGGTATCGTTTTGACTGCTACTCTTCAACTAATAGGGCTGAATCATGTTTATCCGTGTTCTGCTGCTGTTCCTTTTGTGTTGCTGTATTTTGAAAAGGAAATGGGTAGGCATAAAAAAGGGCAACGAAAAACAAAATCTGAACTTCTCATTCTAAAAAACAAAATGATATAAACATTAGGATCGAGCTATTCTTTTTATCATTCAATGCAACACACATTCATGAAATCAACTGCTTTTTAAAAAAAATCAACAGCTCTTGCTCACTTTTATCACCCAGTGATTGAAGAATGCAAGAAAAGAAAATATAGGCATTTTAAATGACATTTAAATTGGGAATGTTTGTTGTAACTGGAGGATTAATGATAAGTTCTGGATTTGAGAAAAAAAATAAGGAAAGTTACTGTTCTAACTTTCCATATTTGGGAATATTTTTTTCTGTATCTTTTCTAAATTAAAATTGCAGGGAAGAGAAACTCAGTTCAACAAAAGTGTTGCTGCAACTTCTCCAAAAGAGACACTAAAAATGAGTGGTGTGAAAATGAAAGTGTTTGATTACCAATGCTCTTGTCAGGATCTGAAATGATGGCTACATTTTATAAATTTTCCTTCAGAAATAGTGAGATAAGCACATCTACAAGCAGGTGAGAAATGTTTAGGAACCTCGTTCCATTTTTTTTTAAATTCACCTGCTGTCCCTCTGGTCAATCTATCTGTACAAAACTCTTAGCTCAGGGGCTCTTCCGGTGCAAATGTCCGCTTAAGACACTGAAAATGGTCCAACGTCTGACATACCGGCGTAGGCTGTCCTACAATACAGCCTCTAACATGACCAGACTATCCAGGACACCTGGTAATACCGTAGGATTGTTTATCTTTATACTAAGAAAGTTGGGAAGGCACCAAAGTCTGCATGTGGTGTGTGCCCAGGAAGACTTCGTGGTGTCTGCGCT
Organism: Bothrops alternatus; assembly: GCA_034064705.1. Lineage (NCBI taxonomy): Eukaryota > Metazoa > Chordata > Lepidosauria > Squamata > Viperidae > Bothrops > Bothrops alternatus. The sequence goes on from JARGCV010000235.1 coordinate 1,252,062, forward strand.
GTTCGACCAAAAGTTCTTATGAGACTTTCCAAAACAAAGAAACACGTTAGTAGAGCCTATGGAGGTTCGATGTGTGCTAAATGTGTTCGCGACAGAATCAAGCGAGCATTCCTTATTGAGGAACAGAAGATTGTTGTCAAAGTACTGAAGGCACAAGCACAGAGTCAAAAATCAAAGTGATTATTTCTATTGTCGTCCAATAAATGAAGATTTAAATAATCTAAAAAAAACCAAAACTCTTAGCTCATGGTTGAAACGAGGGGTCCTTGGTCCTCTCTGAGCTTGGTTGTTTCTTGTTGACGTTTCATTAACCAAACTAGGTAACATCATCAGTGGTAGAAGACAGCAGGAGGAGGAGGAGGAGGAGGAGGAGGAGGAGGAGGAGGACGACAACCTTGGAGTCCTTGGTGTTCTCTGACCTTGCTTGTTTTCTTGCAGACGTTTCATTACCCAAACTAGGTAGCATTATCAGTGCTAGAAGAGAGGGGATTTACAGGGGGGGAGGAGGAGGAGGAGGAGGAGAGGAGGAGGACAACCTTGGGGTCCTTGGTGTTCTCTGACCTTGCTTGTTTTCTTGCAGATGTTTCATTACCCAAACTAGGTAGCATTATCAGTGCTAGAAGAGAGGGGATTTACAGGGGGGGAGGAGGAGGAGGAGGACGACAACGACAACCTTGGAGTCCTTGGTGTTCTCTGACCTTGCTTGTTTTCTTGCAGACATTTCATTACCCAAACTAGGTAGCATTATCAGTGCTAGAAGAGAGGGGATTTACAGGGGGGAAGAGGAGGAGGAGGAGGACAACCTTGGGGTCCTTGGTGTTCTCTGACCTTGCTTGTTTTCTTGCAGACGTTTCATTACCCAAACTAGGTAGCATTATCAGTGCTAGAAGAGAGGGGATTTACAGGGGGGAAGAGGAGGAGGAGGAGGAGGAGGAGGAGGAGGACAACCTTGGGGTCCTTGGTGTTCTCTGGCCTTGCTTGTTTTCTTACAGACATTTCATTACCCAAACTAGGTAACATCGTCAGTGCTACCGTAGCACCACTAAGAAACCACCAAGAACACTTGCACCAACATTGATTGGGCAAGCCACTTACATATAAACAGAGAACAAACCCCACTCCCTTCTAGCACTGATGATGTTGCCTAGTTTGGGTAATGAAATGTCTGCAGGAAAACCACCAAGCTCAAAGAGCACCAAGGATCCTTCAGAAATTGAACAAGTAAATAAATAAACAAACAAATGCCTGGGAGTCTTGTTCAGTGTAATTTCCCATAGAAGTGATGTCCCATCATCATTCCATCATTTCCTAACGTGCTTTTTTGGAGGGTTCTACAGAGGATTGTAGATCCCTCAGACCAGCTACATTCAGCCAGAGCATTATTTGCATTAGCTTGTTCACTTTTTGATAGGGGGGGGGGGAATCCAAGTGAAATAAACCAACGCACTTACAAATCTTAGGTTTGCCATTAGTGGCCTTGTTTTGAATGCGTGCTTTTTATCAGTTGATGGAGAAAAGCTTCAGAAAGCTTCCATGAGTTATGTCTCCTTCTGCCATATGGTGTGATAGATCTCTCATCACTCAAAAAAGGCATAGATAAGCTGGAGCCAAACAAGCCAAGATACTAAATTCAAATGCATAAACATCCAGAATCCCCTGAGACTATCCCTTCTCGCTCAATTTGAGTCCAATGAAGTAAACATCAAGTTCAAAATAGCGTGTGCTGTTTTTTGAGAGTTTAATCATTTTATTTTGAAATAGCTGGGGGAGTGGTTGAAGAGTGGGGTTTGGGGAAATGCTAATTAGCAATGTATTTTATGGACTGCAAGCCGCAAAATCCAAATAAGGAGCGGTAAGTAACAGGGTCAAGCAAACTAAACTCATGAAACAGGCAGCCATGGTGTCCCATAGACCAGTAGCTTAACTGTTATCAAGGTTGATTCCCCAGAAAAAGCTAATGAACATGAGGATGGAATGTCCCTGTTGTGGATCTAGGACAGTGATGGCGAACCTTTTAGAGACCAAGTGCCCAAACTGCAACCCAAAACCCACTTATGCCTTGTCGAGTGCTGGGTGGGTATGGCCCATTGGGTGGGCATGGCTGCAGTGGTAATGGCAGACTGGGCGGGACTAAAAAGTTCAATCAATTCCAACTTTGCAAGATCTTTTTTTTTTCCCCGCGAGAAGTTGAAATTGACCGATTGAACCTTTTTTTTTTTTGCACATGGCGGCGGAGGCCTAAAGTGAAAAGGTTTTATAAAACCCAACTGAAGGCCTAGGACTGGGGCAATGGTGCGCGTGCCCACAGAGAGGGCTCTGTGTGCCACCTGTGGCATGCGTGCCATAGGTTCGCCACCACTGATCTAGGACGTAAGACTTAGTTTTTTCCAAAATCACACGGTTAAGGACAAGTATGTTGCTAATCTGAGCATGTCATCACAAGGGCTTCTGGAATGGAAGTTCTACCAATCAGGTTGGGACAATGTTGTGATTTGTTGAGCTCTGAAATGAGTTTCAGGTCACAGATGTTCAGGAGATCTCACAATACAAGACACAGCCCTGATTGGAACCACTGATTCCAAGCTAGGACAGATGATCACAAGAGCAAAGAATGGAGGAAACTAGAGATATGGATGTTAGTTCTTTCACTTTCACATTGTTGAAGGTGTTAAGCATCTCTTCAATCTCTCTGTCTAACCTCTCACCTCTGTCTGCAAACAGGCAAGAAGAAACAGTAGCTGGAAATAGTGGAATATTGTAACTTCCATTTTCTTTGATTCCCTGTGCTGTCCACACTGAAAGCAATGAGCGGCCACTGTCTTTTCATTTTTGCAAGAAATGTGTATAAATTGACCTTGCGGGTTTTCTTCGACTTTTCTAGACTAAAGATAAGCCAGAAGAGAAGGGTTCAAAAGGAAAGCATGCAACTCCCAAGCAAGAAACACAGACAGAAAGCAAGGATTCTTTGGAAGGTATTAATAAATATAGATACTTGTTGTTAAGTAATATTGAGGCAGACTCTTTAATGTGTGAGAATAAATCAATAGGGTGGTTTAACTTAAGGCCAGAGAAGGCAACCTGGTGCCTTTCAGATGCTTCAGATTACTGGTGTCGTCATTTCTTATTGACCCTACTAGTTGGGGATTATGGAAGTTGATGTCCAAACTCCAGTTTGCCTATCTCTGATTTAAGGTAAGGTTCAGCTCTCTACGCTGCTTTCATAAAATTGTAAACTGTGTGTGTTTGGGTTTGCATACCAACCCATGTTGTAAACCCACGTTAATCTAATGATTCTATTCACAGAGAAAGCAATACCCAAACACATACAGTCACAGTGTGGCTCCATGTAACAGCTTGCTTCTTACAGCTAGATTTTCATAATGTACTGAATTGCAAAACTATTGAATGCCTGGTGACTCCTTGTTGTATGAATTATATCAGGGGTCTTCAAACTTGGCCCTTTTATGACTTGTGGACTTCAACTCCCAGAATTTCTCAGCCAGGCACGCTGGCTGAGAAATTCTGGGAACTGAAGCCCACAAGTCATAAAAGGGCCAGGTTTGAAGACCCCTGAATTATACATTATGAGATGTCATATGCTGAATAAATAAACATACTATGAGAAGTATTTTACTCAGTTAGTTCTAAGTTCTTGCAGTTGTCTCTGCAACGTGGGCCTTGTCAATGTTCTCCAGCATTATCTTTTCCCTCTGAAAATAATTTTTGTAGAAAACCAAAAGGGGACCAAGTTGGGTGAGCAGCACAGACCACGTGAAAAGGTAAACTTGGCCAGTGTGGTCCTTTCCAAGGAGGCCTCCAGACCATGTGCTGCAGAGAAGATGGCCCAGCTTGAACCAACAGAGCCTTTGGGATGGGCGAATGGCTCCAAGGATGGTCCAAGACAAAAAGAAACGGGGAACAGGAATGTTGTCCAGAAGGATGGCCCTTTCTGCCCAAGCAGTGGCAATCTGACGGAGACCGAAAATAGGGATAAAGAAAAATCTCCCCAGAAACATGTGACTCCAAAATGGAAGCAAGGAGAAAAAAGTGGACTTGACACTCCTGCTGGGGAAGCTGTGTCTTCTACCTCAAAGCCTGACTGTGAAGTTATAAGGACAAGGTAATTGGCAGTTCCTAGTGTTCTTCTCTATTAGAACGAAGGTGGGTCTCATCCGGCTTCATGCTTTTCACAGTCCCCACCATGATATTTCTGGCAAGCTGACAGGGACAGCTTAAAAGCAGTAGGTTTTATGGGTACTTCAGCATGCACAGCATTCAGTGGTCCACTGTCTATAAATGTGCAACCTCCATTGGTTGTTTTCCTTTGAAGGAAAGCTGGTTTAAAGCTAGATAAGCTAGGAACTAGGATCCCCCCTCCCCCCGTGGTAGCAATTGTTATGAAATTATCTGGATGCCAAGTAAATATAAATTATTTTATTGAATGTAAGGAAAAACTTCCTGGGGACCAAGCTGTAGCTCCAACTACAAATGTTACAGGTTCTCTGTCTCTGCAGATCTTTAAGAAGCAGCAATTGAATCATCTCTTAAGGATCATTAAATTGGCTTTCCTGCATTTTGCACTAGCGCTTAGACTTATATACCGCTTCACAGTGCTTTACATTCATCTCTAAGCGGTTTATAGAATCAGTGTATTACCCCCAACAATCTGGGTCCTCATTTTACCAATCTCTGAAGGATGGAAAGCTGAGTCAACCTTGAGCTGGTCAGGATCGAACTGGCAGTGGGCAGAGTTAGCCTGCAATACTGGGCCACCACTAGATGATTCTGCGGTTCCTTCTGACTCTACAATTCTGTGATTCCATAAGGGCTTTTGAAATCAGTTCCATCTTATGATAGCATGGGATTCAGCAGCCCCAAGGAATACAGTAAGTATCTCTTTGAATCCAGATTTAGCATTAAGTACTTCCTTCACTGGAAGTGTCTGAACAATCTTACTGACAAGGACTATATCAGTACCTGATTTATCCTGATTCCTGACAAATAGCACCCCTTATGCTTGTCCAATTAGCACCTTACACTGCTCCTTTGCAATATGTTTTCGCTACAGTTCAGTTCAGCAGCATCGTCTTTTGGACCTTAGGAACTTACAGGAGGTATGTTGCTAAAAACAGAATTCTGCAAAGCTGGCCAAGTGGAAATACACATGTTATAATCTTTAGGGAAAAAAAGAATAATTGTAGTTAGGGAGGGAAAACCTTTTTTTTTTTTCTAGTTCACTTTTTCCAAAGTTGGGAGTCTCAAGGTAGCTTCAAGAATGGAGTTGAAGACTCTTAAGGAGAAACGGATCTGAGATATGGTAAGATTTAGGGTGATCCTGAGGTGAGGATTATCCAGGCTACCATTTGTGAATGTGCAAAGGTGGCAGATGTGTGAAAAATATTGACTTTTGAGGATAGATCCAAATTGGATGGGTCTCGACTCAATAGAAGGCTAGCTCAATTAATTATCTTTGATACAGAGAAAATGTCCACGAGGGGGCATCAGCGGACCAAAAAAACCCCAATGCAGTAGAACTGAAAGTCCTGCAAAACATCCATCTCTATTTTACAAATATTGTAGTGTTTTTCCTCAAGGGGAAGAGAGTACAGAATTAAGCAGTTTTAAGCACTATGAAACACCCCATTCAGTAGTCAAGTCTGCTTAATATTCTCTTTGCCAGGAAGAATAGCAAGGCTCAGAGAAGAGGGATGCTAGCAATCTGCAATAAATCAGATTTCAATATTTATAGGGTACATTAGAGATCATTTCGGATCTTTGGTGAGACCGAAGCGGTTCCCTCCCATTGGTTTGATGCTTGGTAAAGAAGCAATGGTAAAAAGAAAAGAGGGTATCAACCACCTTTGTTTATGGCTCCACTCACTCGCTGTTCAGCCCCATGGCTGAGGGATTCTGGGAGTTGAAGTCCGAAGTTGTCATGGCTGGACATGACTTAAGGGATTGGAGAGCTGCTTCAGTTAGAGTTGTTGGTGTAGGATGAAAAAGATCATGGAGCTCTTTTGTCATCATGTCCATATCCACGAGCCCATCTGGGAGACATGCAAGACAGCTGTATGATCTCTGTTGGCCTTCCTCAGCCAGGTGTACTCCAGACATTGGAACGTAGTTACCAGCATCACTAACTACCGGTAGCCTTGGTCAGTGTAGAGAATTGAAGCCTGGCAACTCAAGAAAAGCTCTTCCTGAGTCCATGTCTTCCTGAAGTGACTGGATAAAATCTTTTTTATATATATAAATATTTTATTGAGTTTTATAAGGGTAATAAAGGAATAGGGTCAAAAAGAGTAAGACACAGGGAAACATACAAAAAGGTTAGAACAGGGAAAAGGGATAACACAAAAATGGGATTAATCCCACAAAATAACATCACTTCAGCAAGTCTACCAGTCCGAGTTTACATATTAAATCTTAATAATTACTCTATTATTAAACAACTTTCAATATAATCACGTAAATAACAAATTAATGAATAAATCTCATTCATTTCACTACTTAACAATGCTTAATACTAATTGATTATAATAACTTTAAAATAATAATATTTTACATATTAATTATAATTTACCCTACTGTTTAAAATCACAAGTATGGAAAGAGGAAGAAGAAGAAGAGAAAAAAGAACAAGTTCATACAAGTAATCATGGGATATAAATACAAATTATCAATTATCTCTTTAAATTTCATAACCTTTTCTCGTTCTATGGTGTTTCTAACCAATAATAAAATTTTCCCCATGTTTTAAAGTAAATTGTATCTTCTTTCTCTTTCATTTCTAAAGTTAATCTATCCATTTCTGCACATTTAAGTATTTTTGTTATTATAGTCTGATCAGATGGTAAGTTTTCATTTTTCCAAAATTTAGCAAATACTATTCTTGCAGCTGTCAACACATGTAATATTAAATACTCATTCTCTTTTCCATAATTCAAACCTAATATTCCTAGACTGGGTAAAATCTTGATCAAATTAAATTCAAAAGCTACAAGGAAAGATCTAAACTGGATTTCTTTGCAGGCCTTCAGTCATTGCACAGATGAACGATGCTCCAGAGAAGGCTTTGAGAAGCAAAGAAGGAAGTGTTGGAGATAGACATGATGGAGGGTTGGCTCTGCTTTCCTTGCAGCCAGTAGGTGAAAGAAGTAAGCATTTGCAGGGACCTTCTAAAACCAAGGTGCCCTCAAAGGACAGCAGGACTGAGCCCATACAAGGACTGACAGGAGCCCATTCTCCCAACAAGAGGAGCGAGCAGATTCCTAAACTGTCAGGTCCTACTTCACCAGCACCACTTCCAAAGGCTGAAGACAATGGAGAAAGTCAACGCAAGACTCTCCCTTCTCCCAATTCCACTCCAAAAGACTTTGCTGAAGATCTAAGAGCCTCAGGAACAGGTCCCAAGGAGATGGCACAGGCAATCAAAGACATCAAAACAGACACCGTGGAACCACGCAGAGTTTCTTTAGTGAGAAGAGAAAGCAGATCCCGACAGGGAGCAGAGAAAGTTTCAGAGATTACTCCATTCGTAGGAGCCACCAAAGGGGAAGAGACGGTCATTGGTAAGTAACCACTTCTGGACCAATTGCACGTTCTCTCTTCGGTTGCATCTACTTACAAATCCAAAATTTTGTACCCAGAACCGGGGGTGGACAATGTGGCCTATAGAGCCCTCTCCAACTCCTTTGGTTTTAAGGTATGCTTTGCTTCAGAAACTTGGTTGCAGAGCAGATGATCCCAGCTGGTGAATGGGTGAAGTTGTGTTTGGAGAAGACCTTGATAGTTATGATTGAATGGTCCTCCAGAAAATGGAAAAGGAAAAGCACACTCAGGCAAAAACTAGTTTAGAAAAATGTTCTCCTTGATGTGAGGCCTGAATTTATATATCGTAAGCCATGGTTTGTTTTATAAGCACACTTGCCGGGTCTGTACAATATACTAAATCAAAATAAAACCACGTTACCATTTAATGCAACGTATATACCTGCAAATGAAAATTGCAAATGTATAATTTATAGCCTATTGTTATGAGTGAAACAAGCTGCTAGGGTTTATCAAATAGCTAGCTTTTTTAAAAAAAAAAATCACAACTTGTGGTTAAAAAAACCAAACCTAGTTATTTGATAAACCCCAGACGCTTGGTTCATTTGCAGGTATATAGAATAGAATAGAATTCTGTTCTATATACCTGCAAATGAAAATTGCAAATTTATAATTTATAGCATATTGTTGTGAGTGAAACAAGCTGCTAGGGTTTATCAAATAACTAGTTTTTTAAAAAATAATAATAATAAATCACAACTTGTAATATTTGAAGTGAACTGTCTACGTAGATGAAGTGCTCAGAGTTTTGCTAAATTTGTAATTGCTCCAGTGCCTGAAATAGTTGGATGAATAATAAGCTATCCACAGTTGCAAAATGGAATTAAAACACTGTATGGCTATTAATTTGCATGACTTCCCAAAGAGTTATACCAGGGGTCTTCATACCTGGCCCTTTTATGACTTGTGGACTGCAACTCCCAGAATTCCTCAGCCAGGCTCGCTGAGAAAGACAGAGGCAGATGGAGGATGTCAAGATGATGTTCCACTGTCTGTTGCAAGAAAACTCAAAACCATGTTCCTCTGCTTCTTCTTCAGATGACAGCCCTCCTCCTCCAGCTCCTTTTGAGCATCGCATTGTGAGCATCAAACAAACTGAGTTAACCGCTTTATACACTGTAAACCACCATGAAGTGTTGGGAGGGTAAGTTTCATTATAACGTGATCAGACTGCCTTGGAAATAATTTCTTATCCTCCAGTTGTATAAATATCGGTGTTATATTGAAGGGCTGGTTTATTTTTAAAGTCTGCTGTAAGGCTGTCACATATTTAGTATTGTCCTTACATTGGTAGTTTTGTAAGGACTGTTTTTGCACATGTTAGCTAGTTCAGTGAAGGTCCCAGCACCTACATTCATGGAATGTAAGAATTATTTCAAAGGAAGCGCTTAAATAATATACTTAACCAGGCGAGTGGAAATTCTAGCAATTGCAAGATGCTAAACTTGGTTAAGTTTAACATAAGCTACTTGAATTTGCTATGGTTAGGCTTAACATGGGCTATGGCATAGCAAATCCAACTTTTTTTTTTGTTAGGGTAGGAAACTCAAGGTATCATGCAAAATCTGAAATTTTTTCAACAACTAAACTGTATATATTGCACCAATTCAGACCATATTGGTTGGGTGAAAGTCTTGCTCACTCTGAAGACTTGACACAGAGATATGAAGTTGTAGAGGTTGGGATGAAGCCTCTGCAGTTGTCCATTCCACACCAGAGCAGATCTTGCTGTGTGTTGAAATCTCCTTGGCAAAACGACCTCACAAATATATACTGGAGGGATGGTAGAAACCTGATGCTGGAAGAAACGTTTAGGAGGAACCTTTGCTTTGATCTCATGACACTTTCTTGGGTAGCTTGGAGAAGAGAGACAGGCCATCTGTGCTGCCATAGTTTTCTTCTAATGGATGGAAGATTAATATCACAAATTTCCATTTGGCAATCTCAGCACATACTTCCTTGTAAAAGAGGATTACCTGTACTGGCTCCACATTTTTGACCTTAGGAAAGTAACTACTTGTATACATTTGGGGCCTAAATACTCTTTTTCAGGTCTATATTCGGGGATATCTGATGAGGTTCACAAGCAATGTATCGAACAGTAAACTGGTCTGTTTGTAAGACACCAAAAACTCTTGTTTTTGCCGGAATCTAAGCTTTTTGCTGATTCTGCCTTGCACAGTTGCATAGGAATGCGTTTCTGGTGATCAGACACTTCCAAATGGATTTATAGAAGATCACCACAACACTTGTACAATTTTAATGTCATTATAGTACTGATTTTTCCCATCCCTTAGAAATTGTAACTTGGGATAGAGACTTGCCTAATTCTCCTTGTTGGCTTTGGCCTCATTTAGAAAGTGATCAGCGAAGCTCACAATTATTCCCTCTTTTTGGTTATTCATTGCTCAAGTACAACCAGCAAAGCATGAACAACTATAGAACCCGCCGCAGACCATCTCCAGGTTGTCGTATTTTGCTCCACAATGAAAGAATACAACTGTGGAGTAAGATTTTAACATAAGCACTGAACAACTGGCTGGAAAGATCAAGCTTAATCCTTTCCTAAGCTGGGAGAAATAAGAGCTTTTAGACTCCTGACCTCTTGATTCCATTCGCTTTGTACCAGGTTATTTTTAATTGACGATAAGAATAGTTGGTCTCTGGAGGCGTTGGCAGCCCCCCCCCCAGTTGTTTTCCTTATGGGTTTCATCACTTTGTGTTCTCCATCTTTCAACAGGGGGCGTTTTGGTCAAGTCCACAAGTGCACGGAAAAGTCCACAGGACTCTGTCTGGCCGCCAAGATCATCAAAGTGAAATTAGCAAAAGAATGGGTAATGATAGTCTCTTAAAAAATTTTTTTTAAAAAAAGAAGCAAAAGACCAGGATAAAAATTCCTATTTCAGTTAGTGTTTTCTCTGCAAAGCAAGATCTTTCGTAACTAGATAGCTAGTTGTAAGAAGTAGCGTGTAGTCCATGGGTTAAGGTGTTGGATTAGGAGCAGGTTACTTCTATCAATCTGCACTGGGTGGTAGATTGAAGACCATAATTTTATTTTACTTATTAAATGTGTTGGCCACCAACCTCACTGCAATTGAGAAGCATTCATTTTGCGGTGGATTGATTCTCTTGGCTAATAATGATATATAGAGATAGATATACATATATTTCTTTGTGTATGTGTATGCACCTTCTCTGTATATCTTTGTTCTTACATTCTCAGTTCTCACTGGGTTCTTGTTTTGCCTTGCTAGCTTTTCTTTAGCAATAACAATAGCACTTAGACTTATATACCGCTTCATATAGTGCTTTACAGCGCTCTCTAAGCGGTTTACAGAGTCAGCCTATTGCCCCCAACCATCTGGGTCCTCATTTTACTGACCGCGGAAAGATGGAAGGTTGAGTCAACCTTGACCTGGTGAGAATCAAACTGCTGGCAGTTGGCAGAATTAGCCTGTAATTCTGCATTCTAACCACTGTGCCACCATGGCTCTTTATATCTAAATGTTGATCATGCCAACTTGGGGTCCTTCCCATCCAAATTATACTATCTTTTATGTTTCAGCCAGGTTTGAATTTGAAAATAATAAAATTAAGATAGGTCTTGACTCTTTACTCTGGCACCCTGGTGTAACCTTGGGCTCTAAATGGATCTGGCAAATAAAATGACCATGGTAGACAGACTTTTCTGACGTGTATCTTGATTAATTTAACAGAACAGAATAACAGTATAATACAATTGAACGGGACCCTGGAGGTCTTCTAGTCTGACTCCCTGCTCAAGCAGAAAACCATTTCAGACAAATGGTTGACCAATCTCTTCTTAAAAACCTCCAGTGATGGAATACCCACAACTTCTGGAGATGAGTCCTTCCACTGATTAATTGTTCTTGCTGTCAGGAAATTTCTCCTTAGTTCCAGGTTGCTTCTCTCCTTGATTAGTTTCCATCTGTTGCTTCTTGTCCTGCCTTCAAGTGCTTTGGAGAATAGCTTGACTTCTTTCTTCTTTGTGGCAGAGTCTCAAATATTTGGAATACTGCTATGTCACCCCTAGTTCTTCTTTTCATTACAATGTTTCTCAGCCTTAGCAAGTTGAAGATGGGTGGACTTCAACTTCCAGAATCCCCCAGCCAGCATGTTGAAGTCCACACATCTCAGGCAGCGAAGACTGAGAAACACTGCTCTAAAATATACCATACAGTAGCAGAAAAATTGCTGGGGGTTTGCACAGATCTCTACATCCTCCTTTTTCCTTCTGCCAGTATTGCTAATAATACATTTCATTAATGTTTCAGGAAGAAGTGAAGAATGAGATAAACATAATGAACCAGTTAAATCACGTGAACCTAATTCAACTCTATGACGCTTTTGAGAGCAAGCACAACCTCACCTTAATCATGGAATAGTGAGTTGGTACCCTCTGATGTAAATTAGCTGTGCTAACAAGCCGGTGGCTTTGCAGATTTCTTACCATCCTGGGAGATGCATTAAAACAAAAGCTAGAATCAGAATAAAGGAATAGATTGGATTGGACCACCTTAAGTTACACTTAAGTTACAGTGTAACTTGCTTTGACATCTCTGGGATGGCGTCCATTGTGTTTGGATGAATGTCCTCTTTCTATTGCAATTAAAAATTACAAGTCAATGGCGATGTATGACATGGGGGGAGCGGTTGCCACTGCCAAGGTTTTTTTGGGACCGCATGGAGAGAAGGGATACATATAGTTGTCCACCTCCATAATAATTGTCCTTGTTGAACACTGCCTTTTGTTGTTCCGCCAGTGTCGATGGTGGTGAGTTATTTGACCGGATCATAGATGAAAACTACAATCTTACCGAGTTGGATGCTATCTTGTTTACGAAACAAATTTGTGAGGGAATCTACTACCTTCACCAACAGTACATCCTTCATCTTGACCTGAAGGTAAGTTTGGAACCTACCTCCAGTGGACAGGTTAGTCCTCAACTTATAACCCATTTGTTTAATGGCTGTTTGAAATTATGACGGCCCTCAAAACGGGACTTATATTGCTACGTCTTCTTGTGTTGGGTCTGTTTAGTTTTGTTTTATTTGAATGGCATGGGACTAGGATACTTACGGGACCGCCTTCTGCCACATACTTCTCTACGACCGGTGAGAGCGCACAGGGTCGGCCTCCTCCAGGTCCCATCAGCGAAACAATGTCGTCTGGCGGGCCCTAGGGGGAGGGCTTTCTCTGTTGCGGCGCCCGCCCTCTGGAACCAACTACCTCCTGAAGTCCGCGTTTCTCCGACCCTCCCGGCCTTCCGAAAGAATTTAAAAACCTACCTCTGCCGGCAGGCCTGGGGATGATTGTTGATTGTGGTGTGATTGATGAGTATGTATGGGGTTTTTATTTTTAATGTTTCTTGTTCAGATTTGTTGCAATTGTTTTTATATATATGTTGTGAGCCGCTCCGAGTCTTCGGAGAGGAGCGGCATACAAATCCGAATAAATAAATAAATAAATAAATAAATTTATGTGTTGGCCTTCAGGTATAATCATAAATTGATTTGATTTGACGGCCCTCAAAACGGGACTTGTGACTGGTCCTTGTACTTAACGACCATTGCAAACCCTCCCCCCCATGGTCACATGATCAAAATTTGGGTGCTTGGCAACTGATGTGTATTTACAATGGTTGCAGTTTCCCCGAGGTCATGGGCTCCAACCTTCCCAGGGGGCTGAATTTGCTCAAGATCTGAGTGATTCACTTAATTATCATGGCATCACTTAGCGATCAAAGTTCTGCTTCTAATTGTGGTTGTAAGTCCAGGACTACTTGTCGCCTTACACCCAGGACAGGGAACATTTGCAAAGTGATACCCCATGAGGGCAAACTGCATGCAGGTTACACACCGTGCAAGAGCAGGAAAATCAACCAACGTTAAACTAACTCTGGCAAGCTGTCTCTGCCCTGTTTAAACAGGGGAAAAAGGGTGACCTTGTCTGCTCATAACAGCCCTGAGAAGTAGGTTGGGCTGAGGAGCAGGGGGCTGGACCGAGAGTTTTCTAAGGGGGAAGTCAAGCTGCATCTCACCACTTGAATCCCCTTGTCGAACCTCAGGCTGTGGTCTAGTAAAAATGAATTCTGAAAAAAAGGCTCTAAAGGTGGGCTGAAGCTTGTCCTCTGTCTCCTTTGGCAGCCCGAGAATATACTCTGTGTGAATCATAGTGGAAACCAGATTAAAATCATTGATTTTGGACTCGCAAGAAGGTACGTCTCTCCTCCTCTTTATGCTTCGTTGATGTTTTCTTTATTCCTTCAGCATCTCCCCTTGTAGACTATAAATACTTTGTGATCTCCTTTGGAAGTTCACTATAATCCCACCCATTGCCCTGGTGACCGAGCTTTTGCTCAAAAGGCCTTCTTACTTGAGTAGAACACGACAGCGATCACAATATCTTTGCACACCGATGCCTCTCTTGCTATAAGCTCATTCTGTACCCACCGCCTCTCTACACTCAGCCCCTCCCCCTTGTCTCCCTTTCTCATCTTTGCTAAAGGTACAAGCCTCGGGAGAAGCTGAAAGTCAATTTTGGCACGCCCGAATTTTTGGCTCCCGAAGTTGTCAACTATGATTTTGTGTCATTCCCAACGGACATGTGGAGCGTAGGCATCATAGCATACATGCTGTGAGTAAACCCTGTTTTTTTTTTTCAAGGGAAGGGAAAGGGAAGGGAACATCGTCAATCAACTGTTCAGTAGGGAAGACCAGGACCCAACAGTTTAGAGCAGGGGTGTCAAACTCACAACGTCAAGTGACGTGTTGTATTGCGACTTTTTTTTTTGCCATTGCTGGCAATGGGGCAGGCGCGGTTTCACTATGATGCATCCGGCCCGCAGGCCGGCAGTTTGACACCCCTGGTTTAGAGGGCCAGAATTGCAGAAGATGGTTTGGTTTCCTCTGACGTGATGGTTGGCGAGAAAAAAGGGTGAAGTAAGCATAAGCTGAATAAAGGGAACATCTCTTGTATTAAAGGCGGGGAAGAATTTAACCTGTGATCCAAATCAGTTCTGCATATATTCTTTCTAAATTCATTTTGATTGTTTTGTCTTGGCTAGATGCTGCCCATACATGCATTGCCATTTATTGTAGCTCAAGTGGCTAGGTTTTGGGTAGAATATTTAAGTTCTACCAGAACATGATGAGCCATGTTTGTGGAAGAGCAGGGAGGGGCTGTGTTAAGAGAGTCAATAGCCTAGAGTTGTTACGTTCCCACAAACTGTGTAAGTCCATCCCCTCCTGAATTCTGTTGACTTTTTATCTAGTGCCAATTCAGGATGGAACTTCCAATTCTATTAATTTTGGGGAGAGTGCGACTCGTAAGCAGATCATGGTTCTGGTTCCAGTCAACATCATGCTTTTATTTGGGATGTGTACGGCTGGCGCAGATTGTCCCTTGTCTCAACACTGGCAGCACTTGGCTTATCTTGCCTGGCCATGAAAGCTGGCCAACGTTCCTATCTTGGACAAGAAAATGGCCTGGTTGAGACACAGTAGTCATCAAGAGATGAGCTCCTCATGAAGACATCTTCACCTTAAAGACATTTTTCCTCCAAGAGTTGAATTTTGGCCCTCTTCCCGAGCAGTTAGAGCTCTGGCCTCTAAATTGTGTCTTATCTGCACACCTCAAGCAACCTCTTCTTTCTTATTGTAGGGTCAGTGGCTTGTCGCCTTTCCTTGGAGAAACTGATGCAGAGACCATGAATTACATAGTCAACTGCAACTGGGATTTTGATGCAGAAGCATTTGAACAAGTGTCCGAAGAGGCCAAAGACTTTGTATCCAGACTTCTAATAAAGGAAAAGAGGTATTAACTTGCTATGATGTCTTATCCCAGATCTTATTCCAGATCTTTCTGTCTCTCCCCTGCACACATATCCAGCCTGATCAATGAAGTGAGTTGTCTGCACCCAAGCCATCATACTTATTCTATAAATCATGGCTTAAGATGTACAGTTCAAACTAATGTGTGTGCATGTACAGGAAGTCCTCGTCTTATGATCACAACGGAGCCCAACATTTCTGTTGCTAAGCAAGAAAGTTGTTAAGTGAGTTTTGCCCCATTTTACAATCTTTCTTGCCACAGTTATTAAACGTATTCACAATTGTTAAGCTAGTATCGGGGTTATTAAGTGAACCTGGCTTCCCCATTGACTTGGCTTGGCAGACAGGGGATCACGTGTCTTCGCGATGCTCCAACCGTCACAAATACATGCCAGTTGCCAAGCATTTGGATTTGATTGCATGACCACAGGGCTGCTGCAACAATCGTGTGAAAAGCAGCCACAAGTCATTCCCCCACCCCAGTGCTGTTATAACTTTGGCCACTACTTTATACTTTATTCAAATTTCTATGCCGCCCTTCTCCTAGGACCCAGGGCGGCTTACAACAACAATACAATTACATGTGAGGAACTGTTGTAAACGAACTGTTGTAAGTCGAGGACTACCCGTGTGTCTAATGGTCTGTTCTGTATAGCAACCTGTCGCCTCACAAGTTCTTTTTCTCCTTTCTCCGGTCTTGTTATCACAGTGGCAGAATAAGCGCAGCCAATTGCTTGAAACACGAGTGGTTGACCAACTTGTCTGCCAAGGCGAAGCAGTCCAAAGTTCGCTTGAAGTCTCAGATGCTTCTCCAGAGATACATGGCCCAAAAGAAATGGAAGGTAAAGGCTACACTGCTCCCCTATCTTTTTATGAGCACAGCTCTGGGTTGCCCATTTACTACAGATGACACTAATTTTTTGCAGGATCCAATCTGTGCTGGTCACCAGAAGTTTAGAACAGGGCTTTTCAACTAGTGGTATAGGCACCACCTGTGGTACATGGGCACCTGGCAGGTGATACATGACCATCCTAGAAAAGTGGTCGTGGGGGAGGGGAATGAGCTGAAACGGTGGCAGCACCACACAAGAGCGAGAGATAGCTGGAGCTGCAGGGCTGTCAGGGCTCAGTGAGAGCACCAGGATCAGCGCTTCTTCGGGGCTGCCAGGGCTCAGTGAAAGCGCCAGGGTCAGTGCCAGGCTCCAGCTGGAGCTCGGCGCTGATCCTGGTGCTTTCGCTGAGCCCAGAAGAAGCGCCGATCAGCTGGAATGTTGCAGCATCTCCA
Source organism: Bothrops alternatus (assembly GCA_034064705.1). Lineage (NCBI taxonomy): Eukaryota > Metazoa > Chordata > Lepidosauria > Squamata > Viperidae > Bothrops > Bothrops alternatus. The sequence goes on from JARGCV010000235.1 coordinate 1,268,812, forward strand.
GGGTCTTGTGATTTACATTCAGATGCTTGGCAACTGATTCATATTTATGACGGTCATAGTGTCCCAGGGTCATGTGAAGTGACCAAAACCTGCTGCAACCACCCAGCAGACGGGGGGGGGGATAAAAACCACCCCCACCCCCACTGCCAATCCTCAACAATGAAAACCTTGGTCAGGAAGAAGAGCACCGTCGGGTGGGCAGGCAGGTGTCTTGCTCAGCTGTGGCTTGGGGGGGCACTTTTTTCAGTGCCATTGTAACTTCAAACAGTCACTAAGCGAACTGTTGTAAATTGAGGACTACCTGTACTTTATTACTTTTTTCCTTTTTTTTTAATTTTGGTCATCAAGGTTTTGACACCTTGCTGGTGGTATTTGGATGTTGCCATATCCTAAAAATGGTACAATGGGTGAAAAGGTTGAAAAGCCCTGGCTTAAAAGAATAAAGCTTTGGTCCCGGTGACGGGTTCAGATTGGATCCTGCAACATTACCCTGTGGTGGGATTCAGCCGGTTTGCACCACTTCGGCAGAACCGGTAGCTAATTTTTTGTTGCCCAGGCCCAGAATGGACTTCCGGAAGTGGGATCCATGCAGAGAACCGGTTGTTCACCTATTTGAATCCCACCACTGCCTGGGACACACATATTTACCTTCATTCGTGACGACCCTGGCCCACACCGCACATGCGCGGCGCGACGGCCCACATCGCGCATGCGCATGTGCGGTGCGACGGCCCGCACCGCGCATGCGTGGCACGACGGCCCGCATCGCGCATGTGCGGTGCTACCCCGCGCATGTGCGGTGCTGCCCCCTGCGCCGGCCGAGGCAAAGGGGGGGGGGAAATGGCGTGCAGTTTTTTTTCCAAAAAAAAAATTTTTTTTTTAAAAATGGCGGACTGCGGTGTTTGGCGACCCCCGTGAAATGGTCGCGACCCACAGGTTGAGAACCGCTGATCTAGCAGAAAATGCATAATGAACGCGACAAGTAGACAACTGGCCTAAGGTCCCAGGTAGTGTTGAGTATGTAAAAAACAACAGACAGATGGGCAGGGATCTCAAAATTCTGTATGGATGTTGAGTGTTATTGTGAAGGTACAATCCGACGCTGGAGAAATCTTGCAAGAGTCTTTTTGTTTTTCCAACACGTCTCTTCTTTCTTTTCACAGAAGCACTTCCACGCGGTCACAGCTGCCAACAGGTTGAGAAGATTCCCTAACGTGTCTGAGTCTCCAGCTGTTGAGGATAGCTGAGGCTTGGGTGATTTTAGGGATCAACCCATTGGGAATGGGACAACTTGCCACCGCCAACTCGCTGCGGCCAATTTAACAATTCTATTTCATTATTTAAAATTAAATAACATTTATTTCAATTCTTGCCATTCCCATTTCATTCCGTCCCTCCGTTGGCATCCTTTCTTTAATGATTCTATTCCACCGTTTCTTTGATATTAGTGAAACTCTTGTCCCGCAGTGAGTTGTTCCCGTGGCAAGTTGTCATAGATCCTGGTCCATTTCCACCAGTTTCATGTTTTCTTTCCTCCTCTTCCTCAACTATACATCCAGCAGTCTGCTTAGGGTGCCGTCCTCAAGCATAAGAAGACACCTTGGGACTTCGCGACACCAAGGGCAGGAGTAGGCAACCTTGGCTCTTTTATGACTTGTGGACTTCAACTCCCAGAATTCCTGAGCCAGCAGTCATCAAAGTCCACCAGTCATCAAAGGTTGATGGGGAAGCCTGACTGGGTTGTCTTACAACTTGTTTCTTGCAAGAGGCGGGTAGGAAAACCGCTTGAATCATGCCTCTTAGGCTTTCGATTCCGTGATTACACATTAGTGGTTAAGAATGGCTTTCCCTGCTGCGGACTAGTTGTCTTATTTTTAAGAACGCTAGGGTTTTGAGAAAGTTAAGTCGTGGTTGGGAGGTTGACCTTCAAGCCGAAAATGTAGTTTCTGCAGGAGTTGCGATAGTTGTTTTCCGAATTCAGTATTTTTGCTTTGAAAGTAGAACTTTGGGTAGTGATCAGTAGCTTTAAGAACACCTGCCAAGACATTGGATTGGGACTAGCGTCCCTCTTTTGAGAGAGATGGGTGGTACAGAAATGTAAAAAATAAATAAAATTAGTTACCTTTTATACACTCACTTATGATTTCTCTTTTGGTTAACTTTCCTAAACTTTTTTTTAAAAAAAAACACAAATTAATGATCTGTTATTTGCCACTGTCTGGGACACCATCAGGATATGTATCAGCTTGGGGTTTTTTGTGGGAAATGAAGGATAAAAATAAAAATGACTTAACAAGTTGTCCCCAACAGAACAGAGGTTATTGCTGAGAATGTAAGTGTGTGTGGGCGGGGGAATTAGAATTTAAAATCCTCAGTCATAGAAATATGGAGCTGAATTTCTGAATTGATTCAATCAGATCCTTGCAACTTGATTTGATCTGACCTTGGGATAGTGGCAGAATTCTTGTCTTCTTGAATTCAGTTTGAGGTCTTGCTGACGTGCCCATTTTTTTCCCCACCATCTGAATCCGTGTTTTTCAGCCTTGGCCATTTTAAGACGTGGATTTTAACTCCAGAATTCCCCAGCCAGTCATACTTAAATGATTAACCAATTGCCTGCTCTACTCATTTATGATTAGGCTATCATTACTGAGGCAACGAAACTGTAATTCAGAAGCTGATACCTGGATTCATAGAATGAAACAACAAAACAGAAGACTATAGCACAAATAAAGTTTATTGATGCTTCCAGAGAGGAATGAAGAAAAGTCATGGTTAAAAAAATTAAATAATCAAACCTGTGTGGGACCATCTTAAAAAGAGTTAATGGGACATATCAACGCAAAAACATGGCTCACATTTTGCTGTAATATCAATGAGCTGAACACATTTAAAAGCAGGTCCCATCTAGGCTTCAAAGTGGCCTATTCAAGGAATTCAAGTTTTCAGAGGGTTTCCCCCCCACTTCCAACAGACTAGTTCTCCAGACTGACATAGGCCAAAAGACTGGCCTAATGTTTGCACTCACAGGAGGAACAAATCCACTCACACACTGTTTCTTTGTGATTTTGCAGCATTTTCTAAGATTCTTCGTTTCCATTCTTCGTAATCTTCTTTAGGCTCAATTTCACGTTTTGCACGCTTACGAGGGACTGTTGCTTCCAGAACTAATGAGGAAAATAATAATAATAATAATATTTATTATTTATTAATTTGACTTCTATGCCGCCCTATTCTGGAGAACTCAGGGCAGCTCACAACATAATAGAAATCAACAGTTAAAAATACATATATATAAAAACCCCTAATTTAAAAGAAAAACCAATCATTCAACATACACACAGACATACACTGGCTAGGGGCAAGATGTTAACTGCCCCAAGCCTGCCGGCAGAGGTGTGTTTTAAGTAATTTACGAAAGGCAGAGAGGGTGGGGGCAACACGGATCTCCGGGGGAAGTTGGTTCCAGAGAGCCGGGGCCGCAACAGAGAAGGCTCTTCCCCTAGGCCCCGCCAGGCGACACTGTCTGGCTGACGGGACCTGGAGAAGGCCGACTCTGTGGGCCCTAACCGGCCGCTGGGATTCATGGGGCAGCAGACGGTCCCGTAAGTAACCTGGTCCGATGCCATGTAGGGCTTTATAGGTCTATGTGTGTTTGTGTGTTATTGTGTATGTATGTGTACGAACATACATACAGTTCTAAGAATCAGCTTTCTTATGACGTAAGAATTAATGGAACCCCCTTGTTTGTTAAGAATTTTTTTTGTGGCACCTTCAGCTGGTACTGAAATACACTTTTTAGAATAGATTCAGATGAACAAACTTGGGCACTAAATCAACACAGTTGCTATTAGATGGGGATGACACCTGTGATTCAGGTGGGAGATTGATGCTTTATTTGTCTGCCACAGAAGAAAGTCATATGAGCCACGTTCTCCGATTTGATTGACTTCTGGAATTTGGGAGATTAGTATCCAGAATTTCAAACCAGACTGGAATTCCATGTTCTGGTTATGAAAGTTGGGTGCTATCTGAGGGCAGTAGGGTAAGGGTGTTTCCTAGAGGAGGAACCTGCCCATAAATAGATCCATCTAATAGCATGATTGCCCTTACCTTCTTTCTTTGCCAGATCTTCAAGGAAGGATTTCTGAGATTCTTCAAGCTTCACCGACAATGAATCGTCTTCTCCTTAAGAAGAAAATAACCGTTATGTTTAGGCAATCTTTGAATGCCCAAGAATGGCTGCATACAATTGAATAAGCCACAAGGGATAAAATGAACTAAGGAACTGGTTATACTTTGTAGGAAACAGGACACTAAAGTCCAGAACATTGTCAACTTAAGGTGGTGAGCACACCTAATAACTTGCCACCTATTTTCCCCACAACAATTTTTTTAATTTTTTTTATTGATTTTATAATTTTAAACAACAAAAAGAAAAAACGAAATTACAACTCAACTTAATACATTCTTTTTCAACTTTGTCCCACACTAAATAAAAAACCAACATACATACTTTTATACAATACTTTAAATAACTATGGGTGTTGCTCGGCAGCACTCCCCCTACCACATCCCCTTCCTCCTCCCTATCTCCTACTTCCCTCCTCCTCACCTCTCCCCCTCCCTCTCTCCACCCTCCTCTCTTCCAGCCATCCTACTTCCTTCCCCCTTTCACTCCTCCCTCACAACCCCCTCCAGATGTAGTACAGAGGTACTGCCCGAGCAACCCCTCTTTTATCATTAAATATTTCTTTCTTATATATTGCAAATATTACAGTTGAGTACATTATTATACCCCCCCCCAACTTACCCCCCCCCAAACTTCCCAGAGTGAATACAGGGTAAAGAAAAAAGGAAAAAAACCCCACTATATTAAGCAAAATTATTATATAAATCCTTATAAAAATTTAACTATATGCTAAATACAATTTAACAATCTTATGAGGTGGGTTGGGATGAGAAAGGGAGACTGCTCCAAAGTCACCCAGCCAGTTATTTGCTCTCCTTTCTGTCTACAACTGAGACTAGCCATAAATAGTTGATTCAAAGTCTGGAAGAACTTTTGAGTCAAACAAACAGCTGAATTCTCACGTGTTCAGATAAGGTTGGCCAGCAAGCTGCAATTGAATTTGGTCACACTTCAATCAGCCACGGCTTACAAATCACAGTAGCTACGTTTGGCCGCCATGCAAAGCTCAAAGTACATCTTTGAGGTACAGTCGCTGGTTTAGGGGCCGTTTGAAGTCACAACAGCAGTGAAAAAAGGGACTTAATAATTGTTTTTCACACTGAAGCCCATTGCAGAATCCCCGAGGTCACATGATCAAAATTCAGCCGTTTGGCAACCGATTCATATTTATGACGGTTGCAATGTCCCAGGGGGATCACGTGATCCCCTTTTGCGACCTCCTGACAAGCGAAGTCAATGGAGGAAGCCAGATTCATTGACCAACTGTGTGACCAATTTAACACCTCCAGTGATTCACTTAACAACTGTGGCAAGCAAGGTGGTAAAACGGGGGCAAAGCTCACTTAACTATCTCATTTAGCAACAGCCATTTTGGTCATAAGGCAAGGACTACCTGTGTTCAGGCACCTCGCGTTCTATAGCTTTCTAACGAAAGGCTTACAAAAAAAAAAAAAAGTGGATGTGGTTTTGACAAGTTGCCAGAAGTGAATCAAGACAAAAAAGCATTAAAAAAAGTCATACGGTTGATTTGTTGGCTAATCTTCTCTAACTGGGTTTGGAGCCGGTCAAATATGGTTTTCTTCACCCCAGAAACAGTCACCATTTTGGTTTTATCCACCTTAAGTTTCAAGGATCTGCAAGGAGAAAGATTTGATTCATGAAAAGATCCTTTTGCCCAACGATTTAAACTTACACTGGCCTAACAGTGGCTGCTACTATCAAATCTCTCCATTAGGAGCTCCCAGTTCTAATTTACATCCCACCAGCTTCTCATCACTAACAAGCGACAAGTGTATGAAATCAAGCAGACATTTAAAAAAAAAAACAAAAAATGGTTAGTTAAGACATGCTTCGAGTGAAAAGCATCTCTTCTATACAATATGGTTTTTGTTTTTTTTTAGATTGTATATATTTTTTACCTTTGGGTTCTTTTGCATCGTTCTATGAATGCTCTTTTTTTTCTCAAGCGTCTGCTTTTTCGACAATTAAGAGCAGACCGTGAATCAACAATCCTTGCTGACAAAGAGTATTTTAGAACCAAACCACATGTCAAAACGTAGCTGAGTCCCCTCCACTGCCTCCCTCAATATTCCCTGGGATGTGATATTTGGGGGCAGGGCTCCTCCATGTGGAAAGATGGCTTAGAAGCTGGCATCGGACAATGGACCAGGACCAAAAAGCTTAGGAGTGCTGCTACAGCAGCACTACAGTTCCCATCATTCACGATAATTGACTCTTTGGCTGGACAAGAGAATGGAAGTCCTATAATTTGGACTGTTTAAACCAGCGGTTCTCAACCTGTGGGTCGCGACCCCATTTGGGGTCGAACGACCATTTCACGGGGGTCGCCAAACACCGCAGTCCGCCATTTTTTTCCCCTTTTCCCCTCGGCCGGCGCAGGGGGCAGCACTGCGCATGCGCAATGCGGGCTGTCACGCTGCGCATGTGCGCTGCGGGCCGTTGCGCCGCACATGCGGGCTGTCGCACCACGCATGCGCGGTGCAGGTCGGGGTCGCGCCGCGCATGCGTGGCGCAGGTCGGGGTCGCGGCCTGAAAAAGGTTGAGAACCGCTGGTTTAAACCCTACCGTCTTCAAAACATTTTCAGTGGACCCTTTGAACCTTAGAGACTACCACTAAACCAACTCTACAGTTCTCGTGTATTTTGCTTCTAAATTAATTACAGGGATTAAAAAATAGGGTAGTTATTTCACCACCATCGAAATCAGACCATACGAAGTATCCCCTTAACTGGTATACGTCAAGAGCTGGGGAAATCGGGAGATGCAGGTAGTTCAAACGATTATAAAGATTTATTGGAAGCTTAAGCTTTCTACAAGGATCTGGCCAACTAGCGGTCAAGGGAAATGAGCGGGAGATAAGCAAGTCTTTCAAAGTGAGGTGGACCTAGATTTCTTGCAGGATTCATGAGTTATAACATGTTTAACCCCTCTTTCGGGCTCAGCCTGGTCATCTCCTACAGTATATTTTTAGAAGAAAATTGGTTCATGGCGACAATAGTCTGTCATGTTCCGTAATTCGTCCCTTGATCTTGATCCCAATCGGACTCCCATCTCTGTGGAACACACATCATAAATCAGAACATGGAATATAATCAACGTTCTTTCTTCTAACTGCAGATGTCAACTTTCCCCACCCTACAGTCAACCCAAGGGAAACATTTCCTCCAATCTTACCGGCAAGCAGTAAACAACGCCACAGTGGTGAATAAGGGTTTCGACAAATCGAGAGCCACCTGTTGAATTTCTGGCAGGCTGGATTCGTACCTGAAAGGGCAAACCTGTTTACTAAAGCTCCAACAATTTTAATTCAATATGAGTTTCAATTCATCATTAGCTGTGAAATCATGCTAGGTGTGAGCCCTTACACTGTTAAAATAGGAAAAATCCTTTTATTGTCTCTGTTGCTTATTCTTTCCTAATTTTAGACATGGCAGATAGAGCAAGCAGCTTCATGTTTTTAAATTATATTACAGGTTAGATTATTGGCCGAGGATTATCAGCTCCAGAGACAATCCACTTTGTAGGTCTAGACTAAGGGTCTCCAATCTTGGCAACTTTTAAGACTTGTGGACTTCAACTCTTAGAATTCCACATCCTTAATTCCTCACTAGTCTTAAAGTTGGCAAGTTTGGAGACCCCTGGCCGGGATCTAATCTTACAAGTACTTCGCTGTGATGGCTAAATTCCCCCCCCCAAAAATATAGCACAGAAACATTTGAGACAACTGCATCTTTTAGTTCATCTACTTTGCTCAGGGATTGTTTTTCCAAGAGCTATTCCTGATCTTGTTTGCGCTGAGGATGATGAAGGATTTAGTCAAATATATCCTGTGTACAAGTCTGACAGGTTTGCCACGGTTAACAAGCAGCAGACAGGGTCCTCCAAAACGTCCTACCTCTGCAGGATTTTTGACGCCAGGCTTGCAGCTTCCAAGCAGGAGAACTGAATGGCCACCTCTCTGATGCCAAAGCTGGATTGCAGAGCGAGCAGGCTTTCAAAAGATCTCAAGTAGCACTGGTAAGTGGCTCTCTTCAAGCCGGAGACTTTCACAAAATAACTCTTTAGAGGAAAAACAAGCAAACAAAGCAACAATAAAATCGTTTCCAAACCTGCATCTAGTCACTCACAAGCCACCATTTGACAAAAGGTTCCAATTTACATGAAAGCTGGGACATGACCACTGAAGTAAAGACTAGGATAGAGAAAGCTCGAACAGCATTCTTCAGAATGAAAAAGGTCTTCTGCAGTCACAACGTAAGCCTAAGACTGAAAATCAGGCTTGTCAGATGCTGTATTTTTTTCTATCCTCCTCTATGGAGTAGAGAGTTGGTCTCTGACACAAGGCCACCTGAAGAGACTAGAAGCATTTGAAATGTGGATTTACAGGCAGCTGTTACGTATACACTGGGTTGACAAGATCAGAAATGAGGAGGTGATCAGCCGCCTGGGAAAGCCAAGGGAAATCATCAAAACAATTAAAAAAAGGAAGTTGGAATATTTCAGACATGTGATGCGACACCCAGAAAAATACGGCATACTCCATTTAATCCTCCAGATGGAAGGCCAACGAGGTCCAGGCAGAAGAAGAACACCGTGGCTTCAAAATCTAAGGGACTGGTTTGGACAAAACTCAGCAGCACTTTTTCGTGCAGCTGCTGATAAAAACGGGATCGCCAACATTCGATAGCGGATATGGTACAAGAAGAAATATTGCTTATGGGCACCGAATCATTTCTGCCCTTATCCGCAGCCCCTCTGCTATCTTTATATTCATCAAAAGGACTGGATTGTCTGACTTTTATTAAATTATGTTTAAGACTGGTTGCCTCCCAAAGCTTATGTTAAACTCTTGTGTCTGGGGAGGGGGGGACTTCATGCAATTTTTGTCAGATAGTGAATGGGATACAATATCAAACAAATCCCTTAGTGTATAGCTTCCTTTGCATGCAAGGCTACATACAGCATCCCCCTTTTTTTTCTTAACCCCCAAAACTAAATTATTTAAGACCAGCGTGAGAGAGATTCACAGCACTAGAAAACTCAAGAACAGTATCTGAGGGGCTGCCACCAAGAAGAGGGGGTGAAACTACTCTCCAAAGCACCAGAGGGCAGGACAAGACACAATGGTTGGAAACTGATCAAAGAGAGAAGCAACCTGGAATTAAGGAGAAACTTCCTGACAGTGAGGACAGTTAATCAGTGGAACAGAAGTTGCCTCCAGAGGTTGTGGGTGCTTCATCACTGGAGGTTTTAAAGAAGAAGCTAGACAGTCACTTGTCTGAGATGATATAGGTTCTTCTGCTTGAGCAGGGGACCGGATTAGATGACCTCCAGGATCCCTTCCAGATTCTATTCCATTCCATTCCATATTCTATTGTATTTCTTATTCTATTCTATATTCCGTTCTATTTATTACATTCTATTCCAATTCTATTCCATTTCTTATTCCATTCCATTCTATTCCTTAGTCTATTCTATTCCTTATTCTATTATATTCTATCATTATTCTATTCTATCATTATTCTATTCTATCATTATTCTATTCTATTCTATAATCTGTTCTATTCTACAATCTATTCTATTTTATTCTATCATTATTCTATTCTATTCTATCATTATTTTATTCTATTCCTTATTCTATTCTATTCTATTCTATTCCTACTCTACTCTTATTCTATTCTTATTCTACTCTAGTCTATTCTATTCTATTCCATCCCATCCCATCCCATCCCTATCCTATTTTCTAGTAGTTAAACATCTACGGAAATGCCACTGTCTAATTCTCAAGAATTCAATGTAAAATAAGAGGTAGTCCTTGACTTGCCACCATTCATCTAGTGACTATTCAGTGTCACCACAGCACTGAAAACAGTGACTTCCGATCATTTTTCACACAACCCCTATATTTACTTTGTCCACAGGATTCCTCGTGAAGGTGGCAGCCAAGTCCAGACAGATCACAGCGCTGCTTGTGGGACTCAACTGGGCTAGCAGGGGGGCACACTTCACTTCAGAAAGTCGGAGATATTCCTCGGCTTTTCTGCAGAACCACACACAAAAAAAGGCTATCAGTATGAAAGGCAAAAGAAGAAGTGACATCTCATTTGCTAGCTCTTACGTTCACCGCTATATAATTGCAACACCTAATATTTAGCAATTAGATAATCCTCCCCACATAGAAGATTATATCAATTGCTGAAAGTCAAGGAAAAGCCATCATATTTCCATTTTTTTTCCAGGAAACAACCTGAAGGAATATGTTGAAGGCCTCTGGGTCATCTTGTCTTTTAACATCTAAAGGAGTTTTTGATGTTGCAGGTTCCAATTCCTGTTATTTCTAGCTGGGCTGGTTAGATTTATTAGCTTAATTATACAGGTAGTCCTTGATTTACAATTGAGCCTAAGTGAAATTTTGCCCCATTTTATGACCGTTCTTGCCACAGCGGTTAAGTGGATCACTGCAGTTGTTAAGCTAGAGACCCTGGGTTAAGCGAAGCTGGCTTCCCCATTGACTTTGCTTGTCAGGTCACAAAATGGGATCACACGACCCTGGGACACCGCAACCATCATAAATACGGACTGGTTGCCATGTGCTTGAATTTTGATCCCGTGACCCGGGGGGGATGCAACGGTTATCAGTGTGAAAAACGGTCCTAAGTCACTTGTGTCAGTGCCATAGTAACTGCAAACGGTCACTAAATGAACTGTCGCAAGTCAAGGATTACCTGTGTTTTAAAGCCATTCAATACATGCAGCTGTCTGGGTGGGATACGAACAATTAAAAACAGGCCAGACTAAACAAGGTAAAAACCCACCTACAAACCATACACTTGATTAAAGCAATAAAGATAAATACATTTAGGTAGGAAAAAAAAATAACAATAATAAAACAAGACAACCTGCCTCCAGAAGCCGTGAATGCTCCAACACTGGAAATTTTTAAAGAAGAGACTGGACAACAGTTGGTCTGAAATGGTGTTTCTCAACCTTGACAATTTTAAGGCATGTGGACTTCAACTCCCAGAATTCCTCAGCCAGACATGCTGGCTGTGGAATTCTGGGAGTTGAAGTCCACATGCCTTAAAATTGTCAAGGTTGAGAAACACTGAGTAGGGTTTCCTGCCTGAGCAGGGGGTTGGACTAGATGACCTCTAAGGTCATTTCCTTCTTCTTCTTCTTCTTCTTCTTATTATTATTATTATTATTATTATTATTATTTAAAAAAAACAATAGAGGAAAAAGACACGTCTCAAGCTAGGCGGTGAATCGCTGCAGAGGGACCCCGAAAGGTAAGCTCCAGCCTCAGGGAAGAGCTCAGATGGTTTTTGTAGCTTTCTCATTTTTATTTCTTCACCCAGAGGGTCGTTGGTTTATGGAATTCACTTCCAGAAGAGGTCGTGACAGCTGTCAGCCTTGATAGCTTCAAGACAGGGCTAGATAGATTCATGGATGCCAAGTGTATCCGTGGCTATTAAAACGGATGTCCATGTGCCGCCTCTATGTTGGTTGAGCCAGGCAGGATTCCCTTGAGTACCATTTGTTGGGGGTCAAGGGAAAGGGAGGGTTTTGCCTTCTCTTCCTGCTCAAGATCCCCATGTACAATTGGTGGGCCACTGTGTGACACAGAATGCTGGACTCGATGGGCTTTGGCCTGATTCAGCATGGCTCTTCTTATGTTCTTATTTTTGTTTTTTAAAATGTTGGCCATCCGTCAAATGTATTCTTCATCCAGCTGAGCTAAAGGAAACCTTCATAGCCAGAGGCAGTCTCTCTCTCTCTCTCTCTCTCTCTCTCTCTCTCTCTCTCTCTCTCTCTCTCTCTCTCTCTCTCTCTCTCTCTCTCTCTCTCTCTCTCCTCTCTCTCTCTCTCTCTCTCTCTCTCTCTCCTCTCCTCTCCTCTCCTCTCCTCTCCTCTCCTCTCCTCTCCTCTCCTCTCCTCTCCTCTCCTCTCTCTGTCTGTCTCTCTCTCCTCTCTGTCTCTCTGTCTCTGTCTCTCAAATCTTTCAAAAGGAGGCGAGGAAGCAGGGGCGAAGTAGGAATAAGTTAAGACCAAACACCCCAATCTGCAAAGCCTTCCAGGGGCGATGGAAGTGCCCATAATCCCCGGCCAAGGAAAAAAAAAAATAATCTGGGGCTACTGCTGGGCGGCGGGGGGAAGATTACGGTCCGGCTACATCCAACTGCACCCCCTCCACCCACCCACCTTTCCCCATCCCCGTTCACCTGAGAACTCCGGGCGTGGAGAGCCCCAACTTGGCCGCCCAGCGCCGTAGACCTTCCCGCTCCATCCTGCCCGCCGCTCCTTTCCCGCGCTCTGGCTCGGGGGAAGCCCATTCATCAGACCTTCCCTTGGCCACGCCCCTTTGGAACGTCCGCGCCTTTGCCCGCCCCGCCCAGCGGCGCCTCCTTCTTTTTTTTTCTATGACGCGGAGAGAAGAGAAAAAAAAAAGAGGAAAGGGCGGGGGAAGGGGGCGGGGAAATCGAAAGGCGGAGGGGGGGGAAAGGAAAAAAAAAAAAGAGGATTCCGGATTCCGATTGGTTTCCGGATTCCGATTGGTTCTGCGCCGCGTCCGTCGGCCCGGCTCGGCGTCCGGCCGGCGGCCGACCAATGAGGGAGGCGAAGGGAAAGAGTGGCAGGCGGAGACGCCCTTAGGAGGGGAGAGGGGGAGGGCGCTGGCGGGGGGTCACATGACGTGAGGGGAACCGAGGCGCTGAGCAGGCAGGCAGGCAAGGCAGGCCGGCGAGGGAAGGAGGCGCCGCCATGGTGAGTGGAGGGGAGCGGTGGGGCGGCGGGCAGAGCGAAGAAAAGCCCCCGCCCCATTGTCCGGCCGGGCCGGGCTGGCGTGTCCGGGGGTCTCGGCTCCCGAGCGGGGAGGGCTGCGGGCCTGCCCGGTGCGGCCGTTCTTGCCTCTTCCTTCTCATGAGGCGAGGGGGGGGAAGGGAAATGTCCCCCCCTCCCCCCGTTAACGATGACGCTGCACGGGAGGGGGGGGATTCCGCGCTCTCCCCCTCCCCGCCCCAGAGGGGGGTGGGTGGGACTGGGGCTCCCATCACCCCCAGCCAGAAGGGTGGGAAGGGCAGTCCAGGAGTCCTGCCAGGCGGAGGGAAGGCCGAGTCAGCTGCCTGGGGAGGGGCGGGGGGGGTGGTGGAAGGGTCCTGCACGTGTGGAGCCCTACACGCGTGTAAAACCGGGGGAGGGGTTGCCTGGGAGGATGGTGGGGCCTGGCTGGTGGGCAAAGTCAGAGAAGGGGGGCGAGGAGGAAGTAAGGCTGGGCAGAGGCTGCTTTGGGGGTCTTTTCTATGGGGCGGGGTGGGGGGGGTGCAGGAGATGTGGTTGGGTGGATCCCCCTGGGCTGTTGGGGCAAAAGGATCCGGTCTTTTGAATCAAAGAGGTTGGGTCGGAATGGGACAACTGGCTGTTGGGGGACCATTTAGCAATTCAGTTTCGCGATTTGAAATCAATGAAAAGTGACTTTGAACTCTTGACATTCACGTTTCATTCGGACCCTCCTTTTGCATCCTTCCTTCATCCTTCTATTCCACCCTTTCTTTGATGTTGGTGCAACTCTTGTCCTGCAGCAAGTTGGCCAAGGCAAGTTGGCCACGACCAACTGTCATAGACCAACTGTCATAGACCAGGAGTCCTGAAACGTGGCCACTTTAAGACTTATGGACTTCGACTCCCAGAATTCCCCAGCCAGCCATGGCTGGCTGGGGAATTCTGGGAGTCAAAGTCCATAAGTCTTAAAGTGGCCAAGTTTCAGGACTCCTGTCATAGACCCATGTTAGGTTTGCCTTAGACCAGCCCCCTGTGAAGACCAAACTCTTCACAGCTCGCTGACCTCTTCCTCAGGTTTCCGATTGTTCTCCAACCCCCACTCCCCCAAAGTTTATTACAATTTAATTTATTAATTTAATTTTGGCATAACTTAATATGCTACTTTAACTAACTGTCCTGAAGGGTTGTGTTGACCACTTTGGGGGATCCTTCTTTAGACAATGTAGTCATTACGAGCTGCTAGGAATTGGGCAGTATCCAAATTTAATAAATGGCTACATTACGGTATTTTTTCAGTTTGCGCATACTGGTAATCCTCAGCTTACAGTCACAATGGGAATCGGAATGTCTGTTGTTAAGCAGGGCAGTTGATAATTCAGTTGCACCCGAATTTACAACCTTTTGTTCTTAGCCAGGGTTATTAAACGGATCACCGTAGTTGTTAAATGAGAACTGCAATTGTTAAGCAAATCCAACTTCCTCCATTGACTTGGTTTGTTGGAAGTGGGCTGGGAAGATCACAAATGTTGATCCCATGTCGCCGGGATGCTGCAGTTGTAAATATATACTGATTGCCAAGTGCCCAAATTTCGATCACGGGGATAAGAACATAAGAACCGGACTGAATCTCTACCTCAGGATATGAAACTTTTACCTCAGGATCTCCGGTTAGGGACTATAAAAGTTTGCACTAGTAATGGGATGAAGTCAATTCAGAAGCGCAAACGAACAATATGCAATAAACTAGATACAGCAGATAGACCATATATAAGAGAAACACCAAACAAACAAAAGGTACTCGGAGTATACTTGAAGAGGGAAGGGAGGAGGGAAGAACGTTTACTAAAACAGATGTTTACAAAGATTAATACCTAATGTTGTATGCTATGTTCTAAGATGATTGTTTAGCAATAGGATCTTTGGTTTAATGTTGACCACATTAATATGGAACCAGATAAGAGAAACACCAATCAAACAAAGTGTAACAGGAGTATAGTTGAGGCTAGACGCGAGGGGTGGAACAAGGCTTACTAACTCAGACATTTTCAATGACTAATACTTAGTATTGTATATCAGGTGCCATGATGATTGCTGCACAATATGTTTTTATGTTCAATGTTGATTGTTTTAATAAAAGAATTTTATATATATATATAAAAAAGAATGCTGAATCAGGCCAAAGCCCATCGAGTCCAGCATTCTGTGTCACACAGTGGCCCACCAATTGTACATGGGGATCTTGAGCAGAAAGAAGGCAAAACCCTCCCTTTCCCTTGACCCCCAACAAATGGTACTCAAGGGAATCCTGCCTGCCTCAACCAACATAGAGGCGGCACATGGACATCCGTTTTAATAACCACCGATACACTTGGCATCCATGAATCTGTCTGAACCTGCCTTGAAGCTATCAAGGCTGACAGCTGTCACGACCCCTTCTGGAAGTGAATTCCATAAATCAACGACCCTCTGGGTGAAGAAATATTTCCCTTTATTTGTCCTCACTTTCTTAGCTATGAGCTTTAGGGAGTGCCCCCTTGTCCTGTATTGTGTGATAGAGAAAAGAATTTTTCTCTATCCACCTTTTCTATCCCATGCATGATGCTGCAATGGTCATCAGTGTGAAGACCACTCATAAGTCACTTTTTTTTCAGTGCCACTCTTAATTTCGACGGTTGCTAAATGAATGGTTGTCAGTTAAGAATTATCTGCAGAGAATTTGGTAACACATGGACATAGCACTTTCTGAACTATGCTTTAGAACAGGTCCCCAACCTTTTGGGCACCAGCGACCGGTTCCGTGGAGAGAGGTTTTTCCACGGACCAGAGAGGGGGTGGTTTTGTGTGCTGCCTGCATCTCATGGATGGGGCTTGGTTTGTTTGTGTGGACCAGTTGCTGGCATGCTGCGGCCCGGTACTGGTCCACACACCAGGGGTTGGGGACCCCTGCTTTAAAACAAAAATTGATCAGTGTGCCATCAAGTTGGTGTCAGCTCTTAACAACTACATAAATCAATATTCCTCATGATGAACTGCCTTTAACCTGGTCTTCCAGTGGTGCATTCATCATTTCTCTAACCGAATCCACCCACCTGGCTGCTAGTAATCCTCTTTCTTTTCTTTCACCTTTCCCAGCATTACAGCATTAGTGTAGATTGTATAATAAGTTATAGCAACTTTAAAAAACAAAATGAACGCTTTAATATTCCTTTCTTCTAAAGCAAGGAGAAGAACATGGAAAACTGAAGACTTGTTCGTGTTCACTATATTTTATGTATTTCCACCCCAGTTGTGTCCCTCACAGAACAAGTTGCTCACTTGTGTTTTTAATGCAACTAGTGAGGAACATGATGTGGGCTATGTGATTTCTTTGTGTCTTGTAGCAGAGGCTGGCCCTGATATTCTCATCAGAAAACATTCCTTTCCTTGTTTTCTAGCCAACTACACAGCAGTCTCCGCAAGATGAACAAGAGAAGCTTCTGGATGAAGCCATACAGGCTGTTAAGGTGCAGTCCTTCCAAATGAAACGTTGCTTGGTAAGAACTGGTGGACTTGAAATTTTTTTTTCTTTCACCTCGCAATAATGAACTCTGTGAATAGGATAAAACAGCAACCTGTTCATAGTTTCATAGTCTTGTGTGTATTTTTCTGAGCATAAGCTATATAAATAAATTTGATTATAAATAAGCTGCATTGAATGGAGAAGTGTTTTTCTTCTCAGCAGACAAACATTTAGCTGCCCTGTATAATTCATACATATGCCAATTGTACAGTTATTACTTCCAAAACTTTGAAAGTGTAAAATGTTCAATAATGCTGCTTTATGTTTAAGTTAAAAAAAATTGGCTACAGCAAGAATCCAAACTATCCCTCCAAATTTGGGATAGAAATTTTTATAAATTCACAAAAATATATTGCTAATTGATAAAGAGAATATGCATATTGCATGACAAAAAAATTACATATTGTTGTTTTGCTAGGACAAAAACAAGCTAATGGATGCCCTGAAACATGCCTCGAACATGCTCGGTGAGCTGAGGACTTCAATGTTGTCTCCAAAGAGTTATTATGAATTGTGTATCCTCTTGAAGTGGGCTGGCTATCTGGAGCTCTTTTAGCTGATAAATGATGCTTGTTAATGTCTGTTGATATCACCCTAGGTGTGGGAAAGATGTGGTGGGAGCTTCGTGCATATGTGAAGACCAGTGACGACTTTTGATCTATGACTTGCTCATGTTTCTCCATTTGCAGCTTCTGCTTCTGATCCAAAACCCAGTTTTGTCCAACCTGATTCTCGTGTTCTCTTATTAGGCTGGATGTTAGCTCCATTGTTTCCTTCGCGTCTCCTTTAGTTTCCAAGCGATTGGTTTCTCCTTGGTATTGAATGAAAATGATCAAGGCTGTGTTGCATTAGTCTTGTACTCCTTAACTGGAAGGAAAAGATATGGCGATCTCTGATGAGCTCCACTATCTGGAGGTTTACTTGACAGATGAGTTTGCTAAGGGAAGGAAGGTGGCTGATCTCTATGAACTGGTTCAGTATGCTGGAAACATCATCCCACGGCTGTAAGTCATTTAAGAGGTGGTCTTCTGGTCAGTTACTCAGTTCTAGCACTGATGGTTGGCTTTGGGTTTTTTTTTGTGCTTTAGTGATTTGAACAAAATGCTTATAAATGTGTGTTCCTGTCCACTTCTTCCTATTGACATTAGCCCAACAAGATAACCCAACATTAGCTGGTTGCTTAGCAACTGTACAAAGTTATGTTGTGCCTCTCCAGGAATACTTCCAATCCAGTTCCAAACTTAGGATTCCCCCACCCCCTTCAACTTTAGGGCCATTTTGCAGTGTCCCACAACTCCATGATTATGTTTTATGGTGGTTTTGCAAACTGGCCGATTGATTTGCTTGATAGCCTCCACAGAAAAGGTTGTAAAATTGGTGACCCATTTTACAACTTTCACAACTTTTGACTGTGATGAGCAGACTCTAGTACAATCTTAAGTCAAGGGCTCCCTGTGTGGTACCTTGTAATCCTTGGATAAAAGAAGATAATATTGAAATCATCCATCAGTCTTTCAGTCTAAAAGACTACATTAAGCTGGGGTTTTGCTGTAACACATCAGCCCTCTTTATATCAGTGATTACAATGGGAATGAAAAAAAAATGTGAGAAAATAATTGTATATTTATTCATATATTTAATAATACACATGTGCCGCCTTCTTAGCAGATTCTAAATGGCTAATGCTTCATAAAGGGAAAATTGGAAGCAGGGGAGTGGAATGAGCCAGCGTTGTGAAATGGACTCCGTTTTACACATTTTTGAGCTATTTTGTGAAGCTTTTCCTTGATTTGATATTGCCATCTTTTTTTATTTTCTGCTTCTATTATATTCTGGTTTTCCTTAACGTTGCACAATAGTTTTTTAATTCAGGACTGTTGGGTTTTTAGATTGCCTTGTGTATATTTTAACCCTATTGTTTATGTAAGCTGCCAAGAGCCTCCTTTGACTTGTGGTGAGATGGCAATACTATTAATAAAATAAATAGGCAAGGAAGAAAACTCTTAATTGAATGGAGTGTTGGAATGGAAATTAGCAGCCTGTTTTTACAGTAGCCTAATTGTGGGAGGCGCGTCTTGTAATACTGTCTCCCTTATGTCTCAGCTATTTACTAATAACTGTTGGGGTGGTCTACGTGAAGTCTTTCCCTCAATCTCGGAAGGACATCTTAAAAGACTTGGTGGAAATGTGTCGTGGGGTCCAGCATCCTTTAAGAGGCCTGTTCCTCCGCAACTATCTTCTCCAGTGCACCCGGAACATTTTGCCTGATGATGGAGAGCAGACAGAGTAAGAACTTTGAAAGATTGAATGTATTAATCTTGTCATCTCTGAGAAACACGTCTGTATTGGGTGGATAGGGCAAACTAGTGGCCCAGTTTGAAGGCATGGGACAAAGTCACCTGAAGAGAGAGAGAGAGACGTCCGCGAGAGGGATGGCTTTGGAATTGGAGCATTACAAGATATTTCAAATACAAACCATCTTTAACTTGAAACATCCTGTTTTGAACTTAAAACAGCTGTCTGGAAAGCTTGAAACAAGGTGTTTTGAAAACATGAAACCAATTGCAAGAAAACAATAGTTCTAAGAACCAAAATGGCTGGACTTAACGAGTAGATCGTAAATGTGTGAGTTGTGAGTAGGATTAATATGAGCGTTAAAATAAAAAAACAAGCAAACTATCCCAAAGAGAGTTATTTTCACGATCCTTTTAGAATAGATAACCTTTATTGTCATCTTTTACTGTGGGCACATTGGCACACATTAAAAATGAATTTTTTGTTGCTTGCTCTCCGAAGTGTACACATACATATCTCTCTATGGTTGAAAATGCATGCTGTCCGTGGGTTCAAAGACATCCAATATACATCCATGAAACCCATATTGACAATGACTCCCTTTGTTGGCCCACAGTGAAGAAATCACTGGAGACATCAGTGACTCCATGGACTTTGTGCTGTTGAACTTTGCTGAGATGAATAAGCTCTGGGTGCGAATGCAGCATCAAGGGCACAGTCGAGATCGGGAGAAGAGAGAACGCGAGAGGCAGGAGCTGAGGATCCTGGTGGGAACCAATTTGGTCCGGCTCAGCCAGCTCGAAGGTGTCAATGTAGAGAGATACAAACAGGTGAGTTAACTTCTCTCTTTCTCATTTAGTGCAGCTTACTTTACTGCACCTGTTAGTTTAATTACTAAATTAATTTCTCAATAGTTGCATCTCAATTAGTTTTAGCTTATCACTCCTCTAGAAAAAGGCATGTTTAAGTGAGGAAGAAGTTCCAGAGTTTGGTATTACGTTAAGGGCTGTAGAAAGCATGCAAATACAGGTAGCCCTCAACTTAAAACAGTTTGTTTAATGACCGTCCAACGTTACAACATCACTGAAAGAAGCGACTTACGACCCTTTTCACACTTAACAACCTTTGCAGCATCCCTAGGATCATGCAATCAAAATTCAGATGCTTAGCAACTGTTTCATACTTACGACCGTTACTGTGTCCCAGGGTCATGGGATCACCTTTTGACACCTTCAGAGAAACAAAATCAATGGGGAAGCCAGATTCACTTAGCAACCGGATAACTAACTAATCAACTGCAGTGATTCACTTAACTATAGCAAGAAAGGTCATAAAATGGGGCAAAACTCACTTAACGAATGTCTCACTTAGCAGCAATTTTGGGCTCAGTTATGGTGTTAAGTCTCTTTTTTTTTTCTGTTTTCTAGATTGTCTTACCTGGCATATTGGAGCAAGTAGTAAACTGCCGGGATGCGCTAGCTCAAGAATACTTAATGGAATGCATCATACAGGTACATAACTTAAAGCAGCGGTTCTCAACCTGTGGGTCGCGACCCCATTTGGGGTCAAACGACCATTTCACGGGGGTTGCCAAATACCGCAGTCCGCCATTTTTATTTTTATTTTTTTGGCTTGGCCATTTTTTAAATTTTTTTTTTGGTCGGCCATTTTTTTCCCTGTTTGTGATGCGGGCCGCCGCGCATGCGCGATGCGGGCCCACCATTTTTTTTTTTGGTCGGCCTTTTTTTTGGGGGGGGTCGGCCATTTTTTTTCCCTTTGCGATGCGGGCTGCCGTGCATACGCGATGCGCCCCGTCGCGCCGCGCATGCATGATGCGGGCAAGGGTCAAGCCCCGGAAAAGGTTGAGAACCGCTGACTTAAAGGAAGGTTACTGACAGGTTGGTAAGGAGGATCTGATAGGCTGGAAAAGAAAGACAGTCCTAACAAGACCACAGTGCCATTCTTGAGCTAGCAGAATCTGCACCAAGAATGGACATGTTTGGCTTTTTTTAGATCTAAATGAACTTCCAAAAACCTTTCTATATGGATCGTGCACAATAACATGGTCTGTGGAGTATGATTTTTGATGCTTATATAAATGTTACGATGACTGGGCTGCCATATTTTATGTAAGTTGGTTATTTGGTTTTAGAGACATGGAATCTGTTGGTTTAGGTTTAATTTTTATTATTTTAACCCTCCTGCAATCTCGACAGCTGGGGAAATACATAAATAACAAATGTGCAGAAATTGGCTGAGTTTACACAACTTGGTAAGTTGAAACAGAGCAAGCATCATGGTTTAGCACAATGATCAAATGTCTGTTTACTAAACAACCTAGAATAATAACTGACCGATTGTTCCATCCTGTCCTCCCATGTCTTAGGTTTTCCCTGATGAATTTCACCTCCAGACTTTGAATCCTTTCCTTCGAGCGTGTGCAGAATTACACCAAAATGTGAATGTCAAAAATATTATAATTGCATTAATTGATAGGTATGTAATGAAGCAACCATTATAAACTCTGTGTTGGAGCAGAGGAGAGGGGGACTCTTGGAGCCTCCTCCAGAAGGTTTAGAATAGTTAAATATGATATTTTTGTGTATGCAGGGAGACACTTTTCAGTGCAACCATTTGTATATATTCCTGTTTAGTACATGATTAGATAGAAGTTAAGACTGATTTATAAGAAAAAGACACGTTTTAATTTGGGTGGGAAAACTGAAAAAAAAATAGAGGTTAAACAGAAGAAGTGATAGTGTTAATAGGTATACAGTATATAGAAGGAAAAGATGGATTAGTAAATATAAAATGTAAATTTGAAAAGTGTTACATCCTGAAGTGTCCCATGCTTGAAACAGAGACCCCAAAACTACTTTTGACCAGTTTCAAATTCAGTATGTTTCATATTATCTTATTGCAAAGAAACAAAAGATGCATTTTGGGGGGGGGGTTGAGAAGTAGCTAATTGCCCAAAAAATGAACAGACAAGGATATTCTCCAGGATGCAGGGTGTGATCCATGAGGATTAGCAACACGATGAAGGTAGATACGTGGAGCTTTGGTGTGAAATACAAAGGCTTGATTTGACACTGATTTGTATTGGATTCCAACTAAGTCCTTTCCTATAGATATTTAGGCACAGCTCTGTCATCATATTTCTGGAACTATATGAACAAGTGTTCTCTATCTCCATCATTTTCTTTCCTCCCACCTTCCTTGTGATATTGTTTTTCTTTTCAAATAGCAATTTATGCCGGCATATGTTTGGAAAACTACAATATTTGCATATACCAAGTACATGCATGTTTATAAATGTACATTTTAAAATAAACATTTGTAGAAGCTAGTTGTTTTCTGTCTGTATGAGAGATGTATGCAGATCAGCTTTCTGGAGTGAACTGAAAGTCCTGTTTTTTTTGTTTGTTTGTTTGTAGGGAGCATTGAATAGAAGATTTATCTGAAATGAAGTTTTAGGCAGTCTTCAAAGCTTGTTATATGGAGCAAGCCATATTTTTTTATCCTTTTCCCCACCGTGGGTGCTAATAGGGTTTTCTCCTTTGTGCAACTATTTTATACTATGGTCGGACCGATTATTGTGGGCGTGCAAATTGGCTGTGATTCGCTTCATCAGCTTGGGCTGTGAAATCACTTCAGAGATGGGTCCAGAAGCTTTTCTGAATTGTCCTTTTGATTCAAAGGGCATTTGATGATTTGACCCAAACTCATTTGCAAAGGATTTGATTCGGGAGATTCAGTCAAATTGTCTTCAAACAGAATCCTTGAATTATAAATTTGTCCATCTCTTTTGATGATTAGGACCTCCCCCCCTCCTCTCTTCCACCCAACTCATGTTTATTTCTTATCTGGTGGTATCCATCTGCTAGTGAAAAGCTGTTCCATCTGTTCATGATTTCCAGAAAAATAATCCTTATTAATTTGACTTTCCTAATTGCTTTCTTAGCTTTTGGAAGAGATTTGGGAGCAGAGATTTTGGGTAGGGAGTGTTAAGGAGAAGGTGGAATTAGCAGTCATGTTAATGGAAGCCAATTTGGATCAAAGGATCATTTATCAGAGGATGGTAACCTTTATATGATTACTCTGGCTTCTTGGGTATACTCTGACTGTTGCTAAGGGCTGTGAGGGTGATGGTGTGATCTGATGAAGTATGTTTAACCAGGGAGGGATTTCATGTATGCCAACCTGAATTCCATGATGGGAGAAGAGCAGGGTATAGATCTGATGGGTAAGGAGATTGGGGACACGTGCCATGTTTCTCTGAGAGAAATCAAATGCTATAACTGAAGACACGTTGATTTGGACTGGCTTCAGCGTAATTGCCTGTTAGACATGTTTTAAGCTGCATTTCATAAATCTTGTTCTGTCTTTAGACTCGCCCTCTTTGCCCACCGAGAAGATGGACCAGGGATCCCAGCGGACATTAAACTCTTCGACATTTTCTCCCAGCAGGTGGCTACAGTCATACAGGTAACTGCAAAATAATTGCACTTTCTCTAATATTGCTAAAAATAAACGTGGTTGCTGGGTTTGACTTAATATCCTTGAATCTGATCACCAGCCAATTCAAGACAAAAACTATTGTTTAATTATCTGTTAGAGCCCATGGAAAGTAGTTCAAAAGGCTGGCATAGAGTGCCAAAAAATAAAAAAGGAACTTCATGTTGCCTTAATCTCTAGACCAGCGGTTCTCAACCTGTGGGTCTCGACCCCATTTGGGGTCGAACGACCGTTTCACGGGGGTCGCCAAACACCGCAGTCCGCCATTTTTTCCCCTCCATTTCCCCTTGGCCGTCGTGCGCGCGCTGCGCATGTGCGATTCGGCCCGTTGCGCCGTGCATACGCGATTTGGGCCGCCGCGCGTGCACTGCGCATGCGCGGTTTGAGCCGTTGCGCACACACAGCGCATGCGCAGTTCAGGCTGCCGCACCACGCATGCGCGATTTGGGTCGCCGTGCGCGCACTGCGCATGCGCAGTTCAGGCCGCCACGCATGTGCAGTTCAGGTCGTCACGCATGCGCCACGCATGCGCGGTTTGGGCCGTCGCGCCGCGCATGCACGGTTTGGGCTGTCGCGCCGCGCATGCGCGGTTCGGGTCATCACGCGTGCCGCGTGTGCGCAGTTCGGGCCGTCGCGCGTGCCGTGCATGCGCGGTTCGGGCCGTCGCGCTGCACATGCGCGGTTCGGGCCGTTGCACTGCGCATGCGCGGCGCAGGTCGGGGTCGCGCCGCGCATGGGCGGCGCAGGTGGGGTTTCCGCCTGAAAAAGGTTGAGAACCGCTGCTCTAGACAAATGGGGAAGTATAGGCTGTAACAGTTTGCTTCATTTTTTTTTCAGTGTAGAAATGCAGGGTATTAAAAGGGACATATCTTTGTGGTGAAAATCTTTAACTATACTGGTTCCTTAATATGTATTGAATACTTTCTCTTGGTGCTTTTTCTAGTTCTGGCGTATAAATTTAAAGGAAGACCAAGGCGATTTGATTGTCTTAAGAATCTGTTAGAGAGGCACATATATATTCAATTTTTGCTGCAAATTTGTATGCTGACAAAGTGCTGCATTCAGAAACTGCTTATTTTTTTCATCACCTCTGCAATCAAGAGGTTCTCAAGTAGTATAAAAATTTCAAGTTTGCCTGGGATTTGGATTTTAATTCAGTATATCTTGTTTGGCAAAATTTGTGTGCTGCTAAAACCTTGACCTGTAACATAGAAAATTAGCTTATCTCAGTACTGTGAGCTTTGCAGATTGACAATTTCAGGATTTTAGGCTAGAGTTTTTCCCAATCACACCTGTAAATGTTAAGGTTTGAACGTGAGATGTTTTGTATGCAAAGAAAGCATTTTCCTCCACTGTAAAATAAGAGCAAAGTTAAATCTAGAAACCCAGTCTAGCTAAAATTAACTGCTTCTTTGACTGGTTCAGGTCTGGGTGAGTGACTACTTGAGTTTGGTCATGGATATAAAAATCAAACTGTGATGTTAATAGATAGAAATATCCTTTATGTTACCTCTAATGGCCAAATATGCTTCTTTTGACTCCATTATGGACCATCCAAACTTCAGTCTAGACAAGATATGCCGTCCGAGGATGTGGTATCATTACAAGTCTCGCTCATTAACTTGGCGATGAAGTGTTACCCAGATCGCGTTGACTATGTGGACAAAGTATTGGAGACAACCGTGGAGATTTTCAACAAGCTTAATCTGGAGCAGTAAGTTGATGCAAATTTCTTGGTCTTGTGCAAAATCTCTCCTGGATGGAGAAGCAAAATAAATTCCTGCACCATCTGGCCCTTCAAATGAAGGGCCTTTACCTGGTCTGTGACAGAATTGAGAGCCCCGGCTTTTGGTATAGAGATTGATTTCTGCCAGTTCTGTCTTGTCTAAAGAGTTTCCCTGTAAATTAAGCGAAAGCACTGGAGACCCTCACTGACCACCCACTCTTGTCCTTTCAGTATTGCAACCAGCAGCGCTGTTTCAAAGGAACTAATGAGACTCTTGAAGATCCCTGTTGATACCTACAACAACGCTCTCACTGTCCTGAAACTGAAGCATTTCCACCCTTTGTTTGAGTACTTTGACTATGAGTCCAGAAAGAGCATGAGTTGCTATGTGCTTAGCAACGTGCTGGATTACAACACAGAAATCATCTCCCAAGACCAGGTAGGGAAATCCCAGAAATGAGTGCTCATTTGTATTATTGAATGGAAAAGGGGGAAGATGGTTGTGCTTGGGCAGTTCCTCTTCTTGAAGGAACCTAGAAAGGAAGGCACTAGCACCCTGAAAAACAAGCACCATAAAACAAATTAGCAATAACACTTAAGACTCGTATACCGCTTCACAGTGCTTTGCAGCCCTCTCTACACAGTTTACGGAGTCAGCCTTTTGTTCCAACAATCTGGGTCCTCATTTTTACCAACCTTGGAAGGATGGATGGCCAAGTCCATGTTGAGCTCCGTCAGGATCGAACTCCTGGCAGTGGGCAGACTTTGCCTGCAATGCTGCATTCTAACCACAGTCCTTACAAATTGCTATAAAACAACTGTTCGAAACAAGAATTCATTGAAATAGGCTTGAAGTTGTTCTGAACCCTAAAAATTGCCTTTCCAAGCCTGTTGCCCAGAATTCATTGCAGCTGAAATCTCTGGAGTGGTGGGCCTGACTGGAAATTATTTTCCTTTCTGCAAGGGGCTCCCTGTGCAGAGAGCTCCCTTCACTGTGTCCTTTGAGCTCCATCTTGTGCTGATCCAGCAGGGAGGAAACAAAATGGGTCAATGGTGTCCCAAGCTGGCATTCTTTTTCTCTAGCAGCCATCCTTGACCCGAATGTGGTTTGCCATTTCTAGGTAGATGCCATCATGAACCTGGTATCGACGCTAATTCAGGACCAGCCAGACCAGCCGGCCGAAGATCCAGACCCTGAAGACATGGCTGATGAACAGGGTCTTGTCGGCAGGTTTATCCACCTGCTTCATTCAGAAGACCCCAATCAGCAGTATCTGGTATGGCAGCCTTCCGAGGCACTTGGATCTTCCTTCCATAACTGAACCATCACCATTCTCTTTCCTTCATCTCCGGGCATTAGGTTAGTCAAGGAAGTGGGGATCCAGCATGCCAAAAGGAAGCAATTTTGAGGTAGCCAGAACAAAATTCAGTACATTAGAATTATTTATTGTTTGGTTGTCCCAGCTTTCTATAGGGACTCTAGCTGGTTTTAGGCAGTCCTTCTCTCTCTCTCTCTCTCTCTCTCTCTCTCTCTCTCTCTCTCTCTCTCTCTCTCTCTCTCTCTCTCTCTCTCTCTCTCTCTCTCTCTCTCTCTCTCTCTCTCTCTCTCCCTCTCTCCCTCTCTCCCTCTCTCCCTCTCTCCCTCCCTCTCCCCCTTTCTCTCTCACACTCTCTCCCTCACTCTCACTCCCTGATTTATTGGCTGCCCATCTTACCTCAGGGAAACTCTTGGCTAATTTGGTCCACAGTTATTGTGACCATGCTGGTTTATGAGTTAGGCCCGTGGTGGCAAACCTATGGCACGCGTGCCACAGGCGGCACGCGGAGCTGTATCTGGTGGCACGCGAGCCATTGCTGGGCCAAGCTGCTCTCTCCTCCTCTCCGGGCGTGCGCAGTCCGGGAATAGGCGAGAGGCTATAAAAGGAGTAACTTCCTGCGGAAGCAGCATTTGCTGCAGACAGCTTGAGAGCGAGCACGAGTCGGAGCGGACAGCGAGCGAATGAGCGAGCATGAGCCGACAGCTCGGTGGCCACGCCCACCCGGCACCCGGTGATGCATAAGTGGATTTTGGGTTGCAGTTTGGGCACTCGGTCTCTAAAAGGTTTCGCCACCACTGAGTTAGGCTGTTCCTTTGTGATATGTCTCTCGTGATATTCAGAGCCTGTTTCAACACGGGAACTGTTGCACATTTTAGATTTTAAACACAGCGCGGAAACACTTTGGGGCCGGTGGGAACCAGCGCATCCGCTTCACGTTGCCGCCGTTGGTGTTTGCTGCCTATCAGCTTGCATTTCGCTATAAGGAGAACGCGAAGGCGGTGAGTGGATCTCTGTGTGGTGTGTTTTACTTCGCGGGCTGCTTAAGTTGAAAGGGATCGACTGGAAAATTGCAGAACACAGATAGGCCTCGACGTACGAGCACAAATTGAGGCCAACATTTCTGTTTGCTAACTGAGACGTTTGTTCAGTGAGTTTTTCCCCACTTTATGACCTTTCTTGCCAGATAGTTAACCCGGTTGTTAAGTGAATTCGGCTGCCCCATTTGACTTTGCTTGTCAGAAGGTCACAAAAGGGGATCACGTGACCTCAGGACACTGCAACCGTCATAAGTAGGAGTCAGTTGCCAAGAGTCTGAATTTTAAGGATGTGACTCTGGGGATGCTGTAGCGGTCGTCAGTGTGAAAAAAAGGTCCTAAGTCACTTTATGCGGTGCCTCTGTAACTTTGAATGGTCACTAAATGAACTGTTGTAAGTTGAGGACTACCTGTAAAAACAAAGAAATGGCAAATTGTATGAGTCTGGGACTGTTAGAAAGCTTTGACCAGTGAAAGGGGATAAATTAAATCCCTGTCCCTAAATTGGGTGAAAGTAAACTCTTAAGCCATTGTTTGCTAGTCGTGTCAACTTTAACATATGTGGACTCCCAACAGTGGCCCCCACGGGAAGGGCTCGCAATCTGGGAGTCCTCCTGGATTCACGGCTGTCCTTAGAGGACCATCTGACGGCCGTGGCCGGGAGGATGTTCTACCAGATTCGCCTGGTGCGCCAGTTGCGTCCCTTCCTTGACCGGGACTCGCTACGCACAGTCACTCATGCCCTCGTTACCTCCAGGCTTGACTACTGTAATGCTCTCTACATGGGGCTCCCCTTGAGGTGCACCCGGAAGCTCCAACTGGCCCAGAATGCGGCCGCACGGGTAGTGACGGGAGCGTCGTGGTGCTCCCATGTAACACCGCTCCTGCGCGAGCTGCACTGGTTGCCGGTGGTCTTTCGGGTGCGGTTCACGGTGTTAGTGACCACCTTTAAAGCGCTCCATGGCATCGGACCCGGATACTTACAGGACCGCCTACTGCCGGCAAATACCTCCCACCGTCCGGTACGCTCCCACAGAGAGGGCCTCCTCAGGGAGCCGTCGGCCAGACAATGCCGGCTAGCGGCCCCCAGGGGGAGAGCCTTCTCTGTGGGAGCTCCCACGCTATGGAACGAGCTCCCCCCCCCGAACTCCATACAATGACAGACTTACGCACCTTCCGTCAGGAACTAAAAACGTTCCTTTTTCGACAGGCTGGCCTGGCATAGAAGCTCTGGTTCCAGTAGGGTTAGAATGTTTTAGGGGGATTGAGTAAATTTTTAAGATTTGTACGTGTTGGGTTTTATATGGGGATTTTACGGCCAAAATTATTTAATTTACTTTTAATTATTTTAAATTATGTATATTTATATGTTTTTTAATTAGGCTGTACACCGCCCCGAGTCCTTCGGGAGAGGGGCGGTATAGAAATTTGATTGATAAATAAGTAAGTAAGTAAGTAAGTAAGTAAGTAAGTAAGTAAGTAAGTAAGTAAATAAATAAATAAATAAATAAATAAATAAATAAACAAACAAACTTCCAGAATTTGGTGGAATAAACCAAAGAATAAACTCTTAAGCCATTGTTTGCTAATTGTGTCAACTTTAACATATGTGGACTGCCAACTTCCAGAATTCTGGGAGTTGAAGTCCACCCATCTTAAAGTTACCAGGGTTGGCAAACACTGCTCTAAGCTTTACTTGGATCAGACAGGACTGGATAGTCTGAAATCTTTGAACTGTACATTGGGGAAAAAAAGAGATTATTTGTTTTGTGTGTGCTCGCCCCCATTTCTTTAGGCTGCAGATCTAGGTAGAATTTGATATAACAGAGTTTTTTTTTTAATATATAAAATTCTTTTATTAAAACAATCAACATTGAACATAAAAACATATTGTGCAGCAATCATCATGGCACCTGATATACAATACTAAGTATTAGTCATTGAAAACGTCTGAATTAGTAAGCCTTTTTCCACCCCTCGCATCTAGCCTCAACTATACTCCTGTTACACTTTGTTTGATTGGTGTTTCTCTTATCTGGTTCCATATTAATGTGATCAACATTAAACCAAGGATCCTATTGCTAAACAATCATCCTAGAACTTAGCGTACAACATTAGGTATTAATCTTTGTAAACATCTGTTTTAGTAAACGTTCTTCCCTCCTCCCTTCCCTCTTCAAGTATATAAATAGAAGAATGTCCATTTTGTTCTTTCCCGGCTGGGCTGATTTCTTCCTGCTTTGCTTCCCTTTCCCCCCCCCCTTCAAGGATGACAAGTGGGAAAAGAAATGCCAGAAGATCTTCACTTTTGCTCACCAGACCATCAGCGCTTTGATTAAAGCCGAGTTGGCGGAACTTCCCCTCCGCCTCTTCCTTCAGGGAGCTTTAGCCGCGGGAGAAATTGGCTTTGAAAACCACGAGACGGTGGCCTATGAATTCATGTCTCAGGTGAAGTCGAGAAGATCTTTCCCCCCCTTTTTTTTTTGAGGCACCTCCCCTCCTTTCTTTTTCCTTGGCATCTTTCTGAATGTCGTCACGAGAATGACAAAAACACAAACATGACAACCGTTTAAGATAAAGGTATTACTAGAATAACTTAAAATCAGCATTCAAGCTACTAAAAAAAAAGCATTTCTGAAAGCAGAGGACATGAGTGACAGTTATAATTTCATAGTGAGTGTATTTCCAGCTTGGAAACTTTTCTGCTACAGTAAAGAAGAGGTTGAACATGTAAGACAAAATCTAGGCTTTATGTTTTACTGATTACCCAAGCCTTGAATGTCATTGGCTTGATTGTGGTTTGGCCTATTGTGTGAAACTAGCAAGTATGTTTTGGGTATCCCGTGGTTCACAGTGTATACAGGAAGTCCTCGCTTAATCGCCACCACTGGGACAAGCAACTCCGTCACTAAGTGTGCTTGTTAAAACAACACGTGAACACAATTTGTGATTTTACTGCCCCGCTTCTCCATTAACTCTGCTTGTCAGAAGTCAACTGTGAAGTGAGCAAATGGTGATCACGTGACTGTGGGATGCTGCAGTGGTTGTAAGTGCGAGGACTGGTCATAAAGTTACTTTTGCAGCATTGTCCTAACTTTCAAACGGATGCTAAACAGGGCAGTTGTTAAGCAATGGCCACCAGTTGAAACCTGTGAATGTGGTTGATAACTAACTTTTCCAGTAACTCCTGGCAGAACAAACCATAACCTAAAGATTTGGTGCCCACATCCCACAAAAAAACTGACATGAGTCTCTACAGTGTTTACACGGCGAGGATCAAGCATGACACGGTCTGCGTGCAAGATGTTATCAGCTCGTGATCTCTGTTTCCTGTTTTATTTGGGGAGGAAGAATTCAAATAGCATGTAGAAAAGTCAGCTAGGCCTAATTGTTTCTTAGCGTACTTCTCCCGAGTAGCCCCAGTTGGTTGGGAATGGTGATCTTAAGCAGTTCTGTATCTTGTGGAAAGTGCTTAACCTGATCCACTGGTTGCTGAAATACTTGTTTGTTAACTTTCAAAAGAGGAGCTGAGAAAAGCAAATAAGACTATAGTGCATAACGCTTCTCCTTCTCTCTCTCAAATAAGAATATAGTGCATAACGCTTCTCCTTCTCTCTCTCTCTGTCTCTCTTTGTCTCTGTTTCTCTCTCTCTCTCTCCTATTTCCTCTGCCCATATTCCTTGTCTGAATCAGGCATTTTCTCTCTATGAAGATGAAATCAGTGATTCAAAAGCCCAGCTGGCTGCAATCACGCTGATAATTGGGACGTTTGAACGGATGAAGTGCTTTGGCGAGGAGAACCACGAGCCCTTGAGAACTCAGTGTGCGCTGGCAGCTTCAAAATTGCTGAAGAAGCCAGATCAGTGCCGAGCCGTGAGCACCTGCGCCCATCTCTTCTGGTCTGGCCGGAACACAGACAAGAATGGGGAAGAGGTAAGGCCAGCCCAAGATTTGGGAAAGGGTCCTCTATAATGAGCTGTGAGAATAACAGAGACGGCCGGAAGCAGCTACAGCCTAGACAAGAGATAAGAACTAGTCCACAGAAGGGATTGGGGTGGAGAGAGCATCTCAGGAAGGACCCCCCCCCCATAGTTCTTTGGAAAGTAAATTCAGAGGAGGTGGAAATGTTTTCAAGACTTGAAATATTCTGCTGCTGTATTCTCACAATAAAGGTAGAATTTGGTTCTTGGTGTTGATTTCCTGGCCTGGACTACTTTGGAGGGGAGGCTGGCTGGGGAATTGCAGAACTTGAAGTCCACATGTCTTAAATCAGGGGTTCTCAACCTTGGCAACTTTAAGACTTGTGGACTTCAACTTCCAGAATTCTGGGAATTGAAGTCCACAAGTCTTAAAGTTGCCAAGGTTGAGAACCCCTGTCTTAAATGTTACCAGATTTGGAAAACACTGTACAATGGGATTAATGTCTGGGTGAAGGAGAAATTCAGCCTTGGCATATATTGGCAGGGTTCTGGAAGGAATACAGATGCAGAATCAACCGGCATCGGTGTATCAGAGGTGCACATACACAACTGCATTTTCTTTGGAATTTTTGTGAATTCCTTCATCCTTCCTAAACCAGCTAAATAAATAAACGTTAGCCCTGCGATTTGCATCTGTAGAAAATCATTGTATAAATGTGTTGACATGGGGAGTTCTGATCCCTTCTTCCCCCCCCCCCGGTCTTGTTGCTTAGCTCCATGGAGGGAAGAGGGTCATGGAATGCTTGAAAAAGGCGCTGAAGATAGCCAACCAATGCATGGATCCCTCTCTGCAAGTTCAGCTCTTCATAGAAATTTTAAACAGATATATCTACTTTTACGAAAAAGAGAACGAGGCGGTAAGGAGCAGCACTTTGTGTTTTGTGCAGATATGTAAAATCTACCTCCCCCTGCCCTCCCCAATCACCCTCAATATTTTTACAAGAATCTCTTCAAAGTTTCCATCAGAATAGAAACTTTAATGAGACCAAAAAACAAGGGAAGTTCTTCTCCCCCTCCATCCGAGAGCAAAAGGAGGCAATCTTTTGACTTACATTAAAATTACGGGCAGTCCTCAACTTACAACAGTTCATTTAGTGACCGTTCAGAATGACAAAAGCAGTGAAAAAAGTGACTTAGGACCGTTCTTCACGCTTACAACCCTTGTAGCATTCCCACGGTCACATGATCAAAATTCAGATGCTTGGCAACTGACTCGTACTTATGACGGCTGCACTGTCCTGGGGGTCATGCAATCTCTGAGAAGCAGTCAGTGGGGAAGTTACTAACTTAACTGCAGTGATTCACTTAACAGCGGTTCTCAACCTTTTTCAGGCTGCGACCCTGACCTGCACCGCGCATGCACGGTACGACGCCCCGCATCGCGCATGCGCGGCGCGACGGCCACATCACGCATGCGCGGCGCAACGGCCCGCATCATGCATGCGTGGCGCGATGGCCCGCATCACGCATGCGCGGCGCAATGGCCTGCATCGCGCATGCGCGGTGCTATTCTGCACATGTGCAGTGCTGCCCCCTGCGCCGGCCGAGGGGAAAGGGGGAAAAAATGGCAGACTGCGTTGTTTGGCAACCCCCGTGAAATGGTCGTTTGACCCCAAATGGGGTCGCGACCCACAGGTTGAGAACCGCTGACTTAACAAATATGGCATGAAATGTAAAATGGGGCAAAACTCACTTAACAAATGTCTCAATTAACAACAAAAATGTTGGGCTCAATCATGGTTGTAAGTTGAGGACTACCTGTAATTAAATCTCCAATTATCTCTTACAATGTAAGGGTGCTCAGCAGATGATAAATTCAGATTTGGAGTTTCCTTTAGCACTGTCCCTTCTTTGTCTGAAGCCCAGTTGTTATCAACAGCGCAGCCTTGTCTGACAGAGGTCAGACTACATGTTACACTTAGTCTATGGTCCTTTATTTCTCTGCAGTAGCAGGAAGGGACAGTGGCCATCTCATTTCCCAAAGCTTTTCTATCATGGGAGTGCTCTGAATGTGCAGTGCATACGTGAAGTTGAAAAAGGAGAGTTTTTTTGGGTTAGCGAATTAGAGATTTGAGATTAAGTGATGGACCGTCATTATGATCTCAGGTGCATTATTTTATTGAATCTTCATAACCATCTTGAGGTCTTCTTTCCTCAACTAAATTGCTAAAATCTAATATCAGATTGACCGTTGGGTGAGTGGGCACTGAAAAATTCTGCCAACCTCTAGTTTCAAGGGTTGCAGTCCTATATTTAGTTGTGATCCTATGATTTTTTCAGTTGTCGCTCAGCAACAACTCCCAGCAATCCCTGTCAGTGTGGAGAAGAAATGAAGGATGCTGGGAGACGTTGTTCGGCATCAGGCTGGTCTTGCAGCGGACCAGATCATGCAGTGTGTAAACCCCGCTTGTTTGACACCCCTCTCTTTTCAAATATAGGTGACAATTCAGGTATTGAATCAGCTCATTCAAAAAATCCGGGAAGACCTTCCTAATCTCGAATCGACCGAGGAGACAGAACAGATCAACAAACATTTTCAGAACACACTGGAGCATTTGCGCCTGAGGAGGGAATCCCCCGAATCCGAGGGGCCAATCTATGAAGGGCTGGTCATTTAGACAAAAGACAACCCCACCCACTCACTCCGGTCCCGTTCTGTAGGCCCTTGTCCTCTGTCTTTCCATGTACAACACACACACACACACACACACACACACACACACACACACACACGGCATTTTGTTGTTCTCATCATTCTTCTTGTATTAGAGATCATAGACTTTTGTGCCTTTGGGGAGTGCCAAGATAGGCTTTCGGTTCACACTTCTTGTGTGAATGTGCAAATGTGTTGCAGGCTGCTTCTTCCAAGCATTTGGGGTTTAAAATATTCCTGTCAGAATTCCCAAGATATGGACTAGCAGGCCAATAGGAAATTAGCATGACTGAATCCATTCTTCTAAAATTCCACGTGGCGTGTAGCTCTCGCCTCCCTTCCCCGCCTCCCTCGTGTTCCGATTTTTCTCTCTTCTGTCCTCACATCTTCGCCCAAAAGCCATATAATCTCTAATCCACCTTTCCATTTGCAAGTGTTAACTAAGGTTGTGGACTATTTTTTTAAAATAACATTGTTTCATTTTCTTGTCTGCCAGATTCCACTTTCTTCTTTTTTTTCATATTTGTCAAGAGTTCTGTCAGATTCCCCCCCATCTTCCCCCCCCAGAATATCTTCATGCATGTATTTGGAGTTATAAAGCACCGTTCTTTTTAAAAAAAGGAAAGAAATTAAACCAAGAAAGTTATATTTTGCATATGGGGACTTGGTGACATACAGTGAGGGTTCAGTATAGCGCACAGGGCATATTTATCAAGATAATAGTAAGAAAATTCAAAACAAATGGTGGTCTATAGAGTATATAACCTTCAGTACTGTCAAATTGGGGGGAAACACAATCTGTATCCTTAATTTGTGCCAGTTTAACAATAAAGTTGCTATTAATGGGTATGGCCTCCCCTCTCTCCAGTTGCATTTAATAATAATACTAGCTCTTTTTAAAAGGACACTGCAATTGATGGCTGTATTAAGAGTGCTGGCATAGCAACCGTGGCTGATTTCACATGTGTGAAGCTATGCCTTCAATAAGTTAACAGCTTGGTGTGTTGACTTGAAATTGTCTGATGAAATCCATCTTACTTTTTGACCCAGCTTTCACAGCAGGTTTGCTTATGAATAGGGCGGTGCGGTAGCAGTTAAGACACTGGGCTTGTAGGCTGGAAAGCCGGCAGCCCAGATTCAAGATTCAAGCTCCAGGCAACTGCGCGAGTTCCCGTCCTCGCCTCAGCTCCTGCCAGCCTAGCCATTGGAAAATGTGCAAATGTGAGTCGATAAACAGGTAGCACTTTAGTGGGAAGGTAACAGCGTTCCGTGATGTCATGCTGGCGGAAATGT
This sequence comes from Bothrops alternatus, assembly GCA_034064705.1. Taxonomy (NCBI): domain Eukaryota; kingdom Metazoa; phylum Chordata; class Lepidosauria; order Squamata; family Viperidae; genus Bothrops; species Bothrops alternatus. The sequence goes on from JARGCV010000235.1 coordinate 1,304,180, forward strand.
CCTTGGACAGTGCTGGCTCAGTGGCCTTGAAATGGAGATAAGCTTAACTTTGCTTAGGAGTGGCATTTTGCCAAGTTGGAATAATTCCTTAGAACTGTGAGTAATCCTTGGGAAAGCACCACCGCTCATGAGCAAGGTCCACCCACAAACTAGAGCATCTAGTGGGAGATGCTCCATTGCACTGTGTTTTCTGCAATATAAAGTGGACAAGTAATTCTTAAAAAAAAAAAATCCACATCAGTACAAAAACCCTTACATGCAAAAAGAAACTGCCTTTTTTTAAAATTTGCAATTACTTCAAAACAAGTGTACAATGTCCCCTAGTTAAATTGCCTTATCAGAATTACATTATTTCTTAAGAAGGATTCGGTTGGGAATTTACAAAGCATGCTAAGCTTAGGTACCAGAGAATAAATTAGTCCTCATTTGCATACACAAGCACTGCAAAGTAGTGTAAATTCTTGCATTTTCTAAAATCTAGATTGAGCTTTCTCCATTCTCTCTTGGAATAGAACATTTGAATTTTTCTTTCATACTTGGAGGACAAGTTCATGCTCAGTGGTTCTATGTCAAACGTATCTAGGCAGAAACATCTCTTCAATGTTCCCTCTCACGTAAAAATATTGGGGTGGATTTTTGCCTTGGCTGGGCAGAGCAATTTATAAAAGGCTTTCCTGAAACTGATGTGGCACAAAGGATATAATACGGGATTAATAGCTGAATTCAACCACAGTAGCCAAAACGATACTTCATAGAGATCGTTGTGGATGCATCTCCCATGACAACCAGCTCTGATGATCATTAGAAGGGTGTAGGGTGCCCAACATACAGCAAAGATGCAGACAACAATGGCTAAAGATTTGGCTATTTTCTTATCTCTGGAAAGCCTAAACCGGCTAGCTGCGGTATTGGCCACCTCTGCTTTCCGTGTGGTGCTGGATATGTTCTCTTGAGCTTTGTAGACGCCACCCCACGGTGATTTAGTCTGAATGTCTACCTGCCAAGGTGGAAAGTCTTGATTGATGTTAAGCTCTACTAAGTGTGTCTGGAGGTTATGGATGCTGAGCCTCCCCACAGCAGGCTTGCTAGGGCTGAAGCTGTTCACCTTTTCATTCCTTTTCTCCCCCCTTTTTGTGAAAACTATGGCATGCTCTTGTTTCTTCCTGCAGCGAAAAAGTTCACAGTCCTTTTGGGCTGCTGAGGAGCTCTCCCTTCCGACCTGTGTCCGTTTGCGAATGTTGAAATAGATGCTTAAGTTGAAGTAGGTGACACTGATGAATGGTGTGAAGAACTCAATGGTGGAGGCAATCATGAGGAAGTACCAGTTGTAGTGGAACTCGGCGTAACACTTGTTCTCAGGGATGATGCTTTGTTGGGCTATGTACTCCCAGCTGATAATGGCTGGACCATAAAGGACAAATGCTGCAATCCACACCATTACCATCTTCACCACTGTGGTTTTGGTCATCCCTTTCTGAACTCTGTAGCTCACCTAGAAGAAAAAGTAGATGTCAAGCCCAAGAAATCAGGAATCCAGGCAGTTCAAATGAATATGCTCTGTACAAGTCTCTGAACTACTAACGGTCAAGACAAATGGGCGGTAGGTAAGCGTTAACAGAATTCAAGGTGGACTTAGACTTCTTGTGGGTGCAAAAGGACTTGAGACTTATGATATGTTTGACCCCTCCCTCAGGCTCACCCTGATCAGATCCTATAATAGAGGTAGAAATCTGATTATTATGAAAAGCTTATTTATCAGATGGAAAACTCAAAGGAACAGCTATTTCCCTAGTTGATGGCCATCCACAAGTTTTCACTCTTGGACTTTCAACAGTTAAACCTTCTCCTGACCTGGACTATCATGCCAAGTTGTAGATCTGGTTCACATACTATATACCAAGCTATGCTTTGCTTTACCACACCTGTTGAATGGAGCACAATTGCCATTTTTTTCCACCACATGCTACACTACAACTGATTTACATAGCTCTAGTTCTCCACAATTTAGGAAGTCAAGCCAAGAAATCTACATGTATGGATTTCTTTAGTGTGATGTGTGAATACCAACAATGTGGTTTCCTTTTTGACATCTTACTGCAGTTTTTGAGACTGTGCTAAGTGTCTTATGCTGACTGTGTTGCATGTATTTATGGAGTTGGAGTTGATTTAAAAAGCCATCGTTAAATAGATAACGCTATGACTTCATGTGTGGACAAGTTCAATGTTTCCCTTTAGTGTGATGTTGAGGAAAGTTTTGATTAGTGTAGGGGTGTCCAAGCTTGGCAACGCTTAAGACTTGTGGACTTCAACTTCCAGAATTCCCTAGCCAGCATGGATTGGCCTTCTTTAAATTGGTCTTGGGGTTTCAGAATATTGTTTTATGCTTCAAGAAGGAAAAGACCGTGGTTGCCCTGTCATGGGTCGCTTATAGGAGAAGAACTGTGTGATGATGTCAGAAAGACAATGAGTAAGAAAACGTTGGGTGAAGGAACAAGTCCCTTCAATCTGCTAAGGACAAAATATAGGTAACTAGTTGTAGCTCATGGTAATGTTTTCTAAATATCTAGAAGCCATCAGTTAGCTAAGCAAGGCTCCGGGCAAGCATTACATTTCATAGCAGTTTGACTTATTTAGGTGCAGTTGGTTGGTTGCCCAGATGAATGTGTGGCTTTGTGTCACGTGCCTAGAGTTGAAGCAGGTGGCACTTGAATTCTGAGAAGGTGCCAGGGGTTGGAGATATCAGAAGCCCATGGAAAGCAATGTTTCTTACCGCCCTTGTTACGGAGATGAATCGGTCAAAACTGATCAAGACAATGTTGAATCCAGAGGCTGTGCAGACGAGGTAATCGACCACTAACCAGAGCTTACACAGGCCTTTTCCAAATTTCCATTCATCGGTCAGTATATACGGGATGTAAAGGGGAATACAAAATCCACCTAGGAGCACAGACCAAAGGAAACAAGGTTGGGGAGACAGCCATAAGCTGAGGCCAAATTGTTAACAACAAGCACTGATTCCCCCACACCCTCAGCCTTTCACACGCTGGACATTTGAAATGGTACGGTCAAATATCGGATGAGATCGGGCATTATTTCATAGAAATGAAAAGTTGGAAAGGAATGCAAAGATTATCCCATTCAACCTCCCTCCCTCCCCCCCTCCCCCCTCCCTCCCTCCCTCCCTCCTTCCTTCCTTCCTTCCTTCCTTCCTTCCTTCCTTCCTTCCTTCCTTCCTTCCTTCCTTCCTTCCTTCCTTCCTTCCTTCCTTCCTTCCTTCCTTCCTTCCTTCCTTCCTTCCTTCCTTCCTTCCCCTGCCTCTCTGATTTTAAATGTTAAAAAGAGTGCACTGAAATCTCCCAGTCAAAGGCATGCAATCCAGCTTTTCAAGAGATGCAACTGATATTTTTTTGTCTCAGCTCTCTAAGGAGCAAATTCAACCTCTTAAATTCCTCCTTTCAAATGTAAATAAGTTCAGTTTGCCTGGTTTGGGGACTCTAGGTTTAAATGGATGCCGGAGAGCAGTTGGGAATCGTAGCTGCCCCCTTCTCCACTTTCTTTAGATTCCACATGAAAAGCCACCTTTCATTCCTTAACTGAGAGGAAGAAAAAATGAATGCCATTGTATCTCTAAGCTAGGAGTTTTGCCACTATGATATTAACTAAATTCTCATTTGTAGCCCACGAGCAACAATACCATTTTCTTTTCTTTGTGCACCTACTATCCCTGTGAAGTAAATTCCTTTTTTTAAAAAAATGAACATAAACCGAGTCAAAAAGTGATAAAACTCTGCAGTTGCCATGTCAACAGAACTACACATTGTTTTTACTGCAGTTATTCTTTGTATTCCAAAGTCTTTGATTTTTGCCTTCCCTGCCACATTTATTCATTTTTACACAGTATTTATGTATATGCTGAGACTTTCCTCTGACGAACACAAGGCAACTTGCACTGATCTCTGTTCCACAGGGACTTCGTACACAGAACACATTTAACCAAATCAAACACCCAGGGGTTGTATCCACACAGCCTTGTTAAGCTTGATTTAGTGCAGCGGTTCTCAACCTGTGGGTCACGACCCCATTTGGGGTTGAACGACCATTTCACGAGGGTCGCCAAACACCGCAGTCTGCCATTTTTTCCCCCTTTTCCTCAGCCGGCGCAGGGGGCAGCACCGCGCATGCGCGATGCAAGCCGTTGCGCCGCACATGCGTGATGCGGGCCGTTGCGCCGCGCATGCGTGATGCGGGCCGTCGCACCGCGTATGCACATGCGCAATGCGGGCCGTCACGCCGCGCATGCGCGATGCGGACCGTTGCGCCACATATGCACATGTGCGATGCGGGCTGTCATGCCTTGTATGTGCGATGCAGGCCGTTGCGCCACGCATGCGCGATGCAGGCCGTTGCGCCGCACATGCACGGTGCCAGTCGGGGTCGCGCATGCACGGTGCGGGTCAGGGTCGCGCCGTGCATGTGCAGCGCGGATCGGGGTCGAGGCCCGAAAAAGGTTGAGAACCACTGATTTAGTGGGAAGCCTGGTTAATTATTTTGTGGCTTAATGTGCTGTGTAAACCCAGCTCATGTTGGTTGTTTCACAGTTCATTGTATTGTGTGAATCCAGAAATGGGTTAATTCAACAATCAGTTTAAACATATTGGATCAATGCAAAGTATCACAACCAACCTATGCAATGACTGACTCAAGGCCAGCCCATCAGCTTTATCATTGCCACTGAGAGTTTGGATCATGTTCTCTTTCATCGTAGTTCTGCTAATTTCAAAAACTCATCACAACTTGGGATTTGGTTTGGAGTCCTATGTAAACCCAGCCCAGCCAAACCACTGCACGTTAGTGGCACAGTGGTTAAAATGCAGTACTACAGGCAAACTCTGCCCACAGCCTGGATTTCAATCCTGACAGGCCTCAAAGTTGACTCAACCTTCTATCCTTCCAAGGTTGGTGAAATGAGGATCCAGAACCGCTGGGGGCAATATGCAAATAATGTTTTGACATTGTAAACTACCCAGAGAGTACTGTAAAGTGCCATGGGCCGGTATGCTAAGCCTAAATGCTATTGCTAAATGCTGTTGTATTAGTCAACACCATCTGATTAAGTAAACACCAAGAAGTGTGAACTCTTGTTTATTACTCAGTTCAATCTACCTCATACAATGCTTTCTCTTGGGATACAATGGAAGGAAGTCTTCTTTCCTTGCCTTCAGTGGTGCTTTGAGCTGTTAGAGAGAAACCATCTGTCCAACCTATCCTGGACACCCCCCACCCCCAATCTTTTACTTTCCCCTGGCTTGACTCATTTCCCAGAAGCTTCACTCACCCACTAAAAAATCTGCCAGGGCCAAGTTCAGGAAGAAGAAATTCCCCTGGGTCCGTAGGCTTTTATCCACCACAAATGCCAAGATGACCAGCGCGTTGCCCAAGACAGTGACCAACACTAGAAGTCCCATGAGGATGGCCAGCAGGATAGTGATGGGGGCTGAGAACTGTCCATGGTGCTGAAAGCAATGTTCTGCAGCAATCACACATCCATTGCCCAGATAGGTAGACAAATTCAGTCCCAGTTGAGTTCCCTCAGGCATAACTGCAGGATGAAGAGACAAAACACATTAGCATTATTGTTGTATTACTGTGAGTGTAAATAACAGGCTGGAAAGTCAGAACAACTGGTAGTTGTTATTACTACGGTTATTCATGCATAGATTCATTCCTTAGAAGGGGATATCAATTGTTGGAGAAAAGATGAAGCTGTAGGCTGCCTGAGCATATAAATCAGATTGTGTTCCTAGAAGCAGAAAATTAGCAGAAGGGACAAAAGATAGAATAAAAGAGAGCATCAGAAAGAAAAAAAACACAAAAGCAAGGCAGATAATAACCATTGTTTCTGTCAGGAAAGATTTCTGGGGAGAGAGGGAGAAAAAGGGAGACCAAATTACCAATTTGGTGTTCCATTCTTTGGCTGCTCATGTCCTTTTTCAGAGTTTGCTGTCCTTTTCTGTTGTCCCCATAGCTGTACCGCTGCCTTTTGGACCCAGACGTTGCAAAGCATGAGAAGCAACTCTCTGGATTCGATTAAACCACTGCCAGTTGTATTCCTTTTCTGTTTCAAACAAGTTTGGGTATGAGTGTGTGTGCGAGCTTTATGTGTGTGCACGGGCATGTGTTAGAGAGGGGAGGGGGAAAGAGGGGAGAAAAGACTGGCAATGTGAACTGCATAAAAATCACATGCATTTCAAAATAGTTCCTTTCAGACTAATCCATCTGGTTAAATTATCAATAGAGTTGGAGGCTCCTGGCTTCAGATGCATTTTTAATCAGGGGCTTAGTTTTGTTCCCCGATTAGATTCGAGTGCACATCTTTATTAAAAAAATGTTCAAATATATCTGGAGATAATATTATTTAGTAGGCTGTTCTATCATTTTAAAGTCATCATGATGATGGTATTGTGTATCCAATCGCACTTGGTCAATAAAGATTCTATTCTATTCTATTCTATTCTACTCTACTCTACTCTACTCTACTCTACTCTACTCTACTCTACTCTACTCTACTCTACTCTACTCTACTCTACTCTACTCTACTCTACCCTACCCTACCCTACCCTACCCTACCCTACCCTACCCTACTCCATTCCATTGTCAGGTTGGCCAATTGAGGTTGTATAGTGGTTTGGTTCTCTGGTCTGGAAAAAAGGGGTTGTGAAGTGTTGGTGTTAGTACCTTTATTCTGTGACTTTTCTTGCTTGAGTGACACTCAACACCTAAGGTGGTGTTCTACAAAGGGGATGGACTACAGCTTACTTCACCCAAAGCCACTATTCTGGCTATAGTCCATCTCATCTAAAGGACACCAGATGGAGTGTTAGTTTGATCCCAGTTGTCAAAATGCTCTCAGTCTCTTTGTGCTCTGTGTGTGTGTGTATATATATATGTGTTTGTAAGGTAGATTGTTAAGTCTTTTATTTATTGTGGAGCGAACTTGCAGACTGAAGAAACTGTGGATTAAAAAAAGAAGCTAATCCCTCCCCCTTTCCTTCACATTCATCCTGTGAGGCAATTTAAATCATATAAATCGTCAGCAATTTATGTAGCCAATTGGTGAGTGCTTTTTTGAATGATATAACATCCTGTTGTTTTCTTTCTTTCAGCTTCAATGCTTTATTTATAATATAACGGTATGCCGACTCACGCTGAATACAAATGATGTTCATCCATCACCTTGCAAAATGCAATGATTTATGTAGCATCTTTTCTAAACTAAGTGATCCTCTGTGGAAGTCTTTTTGGAAGATTCCACCCTACTAGCCATTTAAATATGCAAGAACAAAGAAGGCCCACAGACTAGTAGCTTTGTAAGGAGGTTGGTTTCAGCTTTTTTTTTTTTTTTTTTTGGTTTTTAAGAACCTTTAGTAAATTTATATGAAACCAAAAATATTTGCAGGACAACAGCCTTAAAGGACTCAAATTATATTATCAAGTGGGGAAAAAAATCCAGACACTTTTATTGATGTCGTAAACGTGTTAACTTATCCTTCCAATTTTAAATAAGCAATGACATCGCTCTGAAGTAGGCATAACACGATTACAAGATGGTTTAGATTCCCGTGGTCGTAATAAGAATTTTTACGCAACCAGAGCAGAAGCCGTGGATGATTTGTACTTCCAATTAGGTGGGAGTACTCTCTTGGTCTTGTAGTAAGGAGCCAGCCTATGAATTCTGCTCTCAATCAAAATAAGACGGAATTTGGCATCTTTATCCTTGCGGTTCCTCTCAAGATGTTTGCGGACAGCAACTGCTTTCTTGATTAAGTGGCAAAGATCTTCTGGGAGATCAGGGGCAAGTCCCTTGGATTTAAGAATCCTCAGAATTTTGTTACCAGTCACAAAACGAACTTGGGCAACCCCATGCGAGTCCCTTAGTATTACACCAATTTGGGAAGGTGTCAAGCCTTTCTTTGCCAACTTGTAGATCTGCTCTTTAACATCATCAGAAGTAAGTTTCAGCCATGTAGGCACGCTTCTCCTGTAAGGCAAGGCCAACTGGGACAGCCCCTTTCTGGGTGCGTGCATGCGACCCATGATGGCGCCGAAAAGAAAGAAGCAAGAAAAAGTGTTTCAGCTTTTTGAAAGGATTGTATCCAAGGCTTTACCAACCTGAGAAATAACACACTTTTATTAGTAACGTCTAAATTTAATTAAATGGCTGGAGAAAATCTATCACACTCATTCCCTATCTGCCTTCCTTGGACTGCATATGATAAATTAATCTTTTGCTCCCAAGTGGGTTTATTTATTGTAGTGCTGGCATCTCGGCTGCTCCTGTCATTTCTAGAAAACTGGTTGACTGGAAGGGAGTAAATTTCTTGTGCTTCCCCCACCCCACTTCACCAGTAAAGTGTAAACCTGAGTGGCAGATGACCGAATTACATGCTTTAAAAAAAAGACTGCAAACTGATGCCTTGGGAATGAGAAATGTTGGCAAGTGGAATTAATTACAGCCTGGATATTTTACTCGATCAAGTCACCGAACTCTCCCTTTCTGGGAAAAAAATCCTGAAAGTTACCCCCCCCCCCCGATAAGCAGAGATTAACACTAAGATTAATACTAGACCAACAATCAAGTAGTAAACAACATTTCAATCAAGGAACTGTCAGCTCAGGCAAACAACCAGTAAACAACAGCCCAATCAAAGTACCATCAAGGACACACCAAGAAACACTAACAGGGCAAGCCACATGTATATAAAAAGAGAGCCAGCCTCACTGTCTTCTAGCCTTGATGATGCTACCTAGTTGGGTAAAGAAATGTCTGCAAGAAAATAACCCAGCTCAGAGAGCACCAAGGACCCCCACATATTACCTTATAAATATTCTCTTTTGTTAGTCACTATATTGTTTGTCCTGGTGGAGGGCCCATTTAATACAGCCTTTGACAGTAATATTATTAGATGGTTTGAGATAAACCTTTCCAGCCTTGTCCTGTATGTTAAGAATTCTCCTTAGCTTCACAAGGTTATTAAGGATTGTTGGTTCAAACCATGCAACCTTCATCTGCAGAACAAGTATTGGCATTGAAGGCCGCTAATCTCAGTGTCTATAACAGGGGTCTTCAAACTTGGCCCTTTTATGACTTGTCCCCAGCATGCCTGGCTGAGGAATTATGGGAGTTGAAATCCACAAGGGCCAAGTTTGAAGACCCCTGGTCTATAAAGAGAGGTCTGACCATTTTGTAGAGCAAGGGAAGCATGTGCCTATTACTTTTATGTCCATATTATTGACTTCTGAAGTTGTTTGGGTAACCACGGTAGGAGATGGGATGCTACGGTACGTTTGTTAATCTCCTTCCCTGATTTGTAGAGGCATTAAATTCTCTGTTGCCCCAGACAGCAGAGCCAGAACCAGTGGATGGAAATGGAAGGGAGACAGATTTGGGAGAATCTACTAGAAGAAGCATGTCCACCATGAGATGAAAGCAAAAGTTCATCAAACAGAAGTTAAGCAGAGCGTGCCAGCCATCTTTCAGAAGATGAAAGCAACAGACATCATTAGCAGAGAGTTGGCTACGCGGGTTGACCTCTCTTGTGCTTCTGATGTACGTGAAACCTGTGGACTGTTCTAACAGGAACTAAAAAATCCTGGTATGAAGTCCACGGATATCATGCAGCTTCTGGAAATGTTAAATGTGACCTCTGGAACCTACCTCAAAGGTGTCAACACTTCTCATTGTTTAATGGGACAGAAACAGAGAAGGATCACATGGGGAGTTAGTTTTCACATCATCCATTGTCTTTAATTAATCTGACACTCACTAAAACATACATAAATGAATATTTTTTAGTTCCATTGAAATGCTAAGTGAGATTGTGTGCCGTTTCCAGCTTTGCTGATCCACAGAAATGCCAGTATTGACTTCTTGGGGGGATTGTCTTGAAAGACATTCTCTGTTAATTAGCAAGCGGAGTTACAGAAACCTACCAATTCCGAGCAGACCTAGAGAATATTCTCTTTACAATAGCCTATTCAAAGGCAAAGAAAAGCAGGAACAAAGACAAGTTAAAGCTGCTGGAAACCCACATCCTTCCGCTTGTTCTTCGGGCAGGTTGACTCCCATATAAATCCATTCTAGCTAACTTGGAGCCAAAATAAAACCATATCTCCAATTAAGGGTAGGCTCAGAGAAGAGAACAATGCAAGCAAGCCCTGAACTTTGAAGCAAAGTTCGAAAGAACTTCAACTATCTGGATTAGTTTGTCAATGGAGACTTCTATTCTGTTTTCTTGGAGGCTACATGGAAAAAAAGGTGACATGCAAAACAATTCCTACGTTTGAGTGGAAAATCCATCACTTGGTTTGGTTTTTATCTGGCCTCTAACTGCGGTATTTGTGACTAGGCAAAAGTTTTTGCACACAAGCTGTGTGGATTCTTCACTAGAAACTAAAATAAACTTCGACTTCGAAAAGAAATCTGAGTTTTTCCAGTTGGTGGGAATCTCTATTTCTGTCAAACAGGCACCCAGTAATCATTGCAATTTTTTTTCTTTTAAAGATGCTGTAAAGGGGTGGAGTCAGGGCGATTTAATGGAGCTTGAGCGTTGACTGGCTGGATGCCCTTCCTGATGCCTATGTGGAGTTCACAGCAGATATGTTCTCTTAGCGCCCAGAAAGAGAAATATCTGCCACTACTTAGGATTGAACTCACAGCTTTCTGATTGTGAGGTGAGAGCTCCACCTCTATACTACCATGTCAATCCCAGTGATCATTGCAATAAATGTGATTCTCCTCTCCCCTGTATTGTGCTCCTTACTTTGGCAACATTCCCCAAATGTTTTTTTCCCCTCAGTTGATATTTCTTTCAAAGAGGGAAAGGGTTAAAAGTATTGTTGCTGCTATATATTAGAGATCATTACAAAATCTGGTGTGTCGCTAAAAGAGATTTTGGATGATGTGAGGACTCCTTGCAATGAATCTCATAAACTTCACATGAATCATAATTCTTAACGTCTCTATTAAACATTTCATTTTCTTAAAGCATCTAATTGCTTGGAATCAACAGCCTGCAAAGTATATATATATATTCCTTTCAAACACAAATGATGTGCTTTCTAATTTTTCTTGAGCACTTGGGATTAATTACCACTTGCTAGCAGAACAAAATGTATTGACATGGATGAGTTCCTATTTGTCAAATTATTAAACGAATTTGAAATGTAAGGAGCACTTTTCAAAGACGCATTTACCGGTAAGTGTTCCCTAGAACAAGACAGCTTCGGCTCTATTCTTTTTTATATATAAATATTTCAAGCATTTCACATCAGAGTCTCACTTTTAAGAATTGTGCTGCAGTGCGTGTGTGATCTGTATTGTGGTTTGAACTGGTAGCTTTTGGCAAACCCCGTGGCTGATCTTGCTTGATCTTCAAAGGGATAAGCAGGGTAAGAATCTGGTTGATACCTGGATATGAGAGTCCAGGTAGTCTCAGCCTATGACCACAGTTGAGCCCAAATTTTCTGTTGCTTTGCCAGACGGTTGTTAAGTGAATTTTGCCCCGTTTTATGACCTTGCCACAGTCTGTTTAAGTGAATCCTACGGCTGAGATAATGAGACTGGCCCAGCTGGCTTGCAACAATGGGGGAACTTGCTTTACCTATTGTTGTATGTTATGTTCTATGATGATCGCTTCTTAATATGAAAAAAAAAATAACAGCACTATTCACTTAAATTGCAGTGATTTGCTTAACAACTGTGGCATAAAGGGTCATAAAATTGGGCACCACCTTGCTTAGCAACTCAAATTCTGGTCCACGTTATGGTTTTTAGTCAGTGGTGGGATTCAAATATGTGAACCACCGGTTCTCTGTGTGGATGCCACTTCCAGAAGTCCATTCTGGGCCTGGGCAACAAAAAATTAGCTACCGGTTCTGCCAAAGTGGTGCGAACCAGCTGAATCCCATCACTGTTTCTAGTCGAGACTTATTGTACCCGCATCAAATTGAGGCACGTTTGTGATCAAATTAAAGCGAGTAATTAAGGCTCACCTTGAGAAATGACCACCTCTCTGTTGAGCAGAAGGTGCTGAGCAAAAAAGAGGTTGTAAGCCAGTGGTGGCGAACCTATGGCATGGGTGCCAGAGGCGGCACTCGGAGCCCTCTCTGTGCGCACACATGCTGTTGCCCCAGCCTCGCCTCCCCCCCGTGACCCCCTCCTCACCAGCAGCCCCCCTAGAGGAGAGTTGCCCCCGAGCGTGGCCCACATGGAGCAGCACAGCCAAGGACATGGCAGCCAGGCAGCGTAGACAAGACTCTGCCCTCATGCCCAATCGCGCATAGTTGATGCTGCGGGGCACGGGCAGAAGGCGTGGCTGCCATGGCGCTGCTGGGCTGCCTGGGTGATCTGCAGCGGGCCCTGGAGGCGGTGAGTGGCCCTGCGGGCAGGCGGGGTGGAGGTGGAGCAGAGGTGGGGCCAGTTTTTGGGCACTCGGTCTCTAAAAGGTTCGCCATCACTGCTGTAAGCTTTCATTTCCCACCCATATATCTGTCCATATTTTTACAAAAAGCAAGGAAAAGAGAAATATAGGCATATATTCAAAGTGCGGCTGAGCAGAGAGGATGAATAAAGCATGAAAAGAAATGACTGGATAAAAGATTCAAAGAAAACCATTTTTGCTGAATAAAATATAACCTAGCATATATATTTGATGCGACCTCGGTAGAACTAAAATTCAAACCTAACTAGTAATTGGGAGAATAGAAGGAAGCAGGGAAAAAAAATGATATGTGGGAGATTGTCTCCCAAGCGCAACCAAAATAGATTCAGGGTACAGATTCAGTTTTTATTCCCCAAACGTGGTTACTGTTCCCAAAGCCTGTTAGAAAATTCACACAAACTCAGCACACATTGTGGTAAGATCAGCTTTGTCTGATTCTGGTTTATTAAATACTCACAATTGGCTAGGTTTTCATAACGCACGGAACTATCAATGGTAGTTTACAAAATAAAAGTGGCCGGATTCACAACATCCAGAAACAAAGCAGACCGTTTTGTGGTCTAGCAAAATGTGTGAACGATGCTCAGTGAACCTTTTTATGTGTTTGAAAAACAGCGAAAGAGTGCAATGACCATAATGCAATAATTTCATCTGGGTAGCTTTTCAATTTTCCGTTTTCTACTTGAGGACTTTATTGTATTGATTGCTTCTTTTAAAGAGCAGATTTAAAATATTATTATTATTGTTATTATGAGACGTATCCTTTGTCTCAAAAACTTGCAATAAGAATCAAAGTGAGGTCTCAGTTCCGACAGACCTAGATACAAGCTGCTGCATCACAAGAAGCCACAATGGAAAGATGTAACCTATTATTCTTTGTGATGGTGGGAGGGAAAATTGAGAGAGCTTTTTGGAACATGACAATCAACTGATGGGAGCTATTGAACTGTAATGAGAGAGGAGGGCAAGTTAATTATTAACTGAAACAATAGCGTGCCCAATGCAACAATATCTAATGTCCAATTTTATTGTTAGGTAATGCCTCTCTATTCATCTCTCTAGAATTACATGGATGCAAATATATTGAGGTTTTTTTTTGACAGCACGCTAGATCTAAACAATGTTCATCTTTCCTTTGGAACTTAAAATGGCCCTCTGTCCATCTAGGTTATCTATATCAGAGGTCCCCAACTCCTGGTCTGTGGCCCGGTGTCAGGCCGCAGGCTCTTCAGAGAAAGGTGGTGGAAGTGGTGGGTGCGTGCATGCATGCAAAGCTGTGTTTGTGAAAGTGGCACACGCACATCCAGGCGAAACCATCCCCTCTCTCACCTCGCCATCACCGCCTCTGCCGGTCCGCCAAGCCAAAAAGGTTGGGGACTGCTGACCTATACTATCAAATTTGGGAAGTCTGGAAAAAAATATATCTGGCTTTCTGCTCCCTTCTCTACAGTTCAGCTGTCCCCCCCACCCCTTTTCTAGATGTGAACAGATTGAGCTATCTGACAAAGTAGTTTGCCTAAAATGCTTAGGAGGTTCCATCTGGGATTGTTGGGTTGATACACTCAGCCCTGATTAATCAGATTTTATATATATATGTAATGGGGGGGAGTGGGTCAGGTGGAGGGAGAAATGATCATATGACTAAATTTATCCCCTTTTGTCAGTCTTCAAAAACCAAGAAAGATAAGTTGAGATCCTTCTAAGCAGATTTCTTTATTGTGCCTCACTTATAGACAGAATCTTGCCGAACTAAAGCTGGCTATTTGCATCATAAAACTAACTCGGGGGGAATATTAGATAGGAACCTACTATATAGTCAACCATCTGTGAGCTGGCTTCACACAGCCAGGTAGGCCAAGGGTTAAACCAAGGTTAAGTTAACCAAGTTGAGCCTTTTTTTTTAATGCACATGTTTAACGGATTCAGCTAAATACTTTTTATGATTGAAACAAGTGTGAGTGTTGTTTTGCATACATTTTTTTCTGAACTGTTGCAATGCCATTTGACGAAAATGCTCTGTTTGTCTCCTCAGGGTCCACAATATTTGAGTCTCCATGGAAATGTGACCCTTCATTCCTTGGGGTCTGAGCAATTGACACAAATTGTAGTGTTGAGTCACATGTCCTGTTTGTCTACTTTCTTTTCGTCTAGCTCTGCCAATCAGACAAAAGTATCATTTAGTTTGGCCTCCTATTTCATAGCTTAATGCACTTTTAGACTCTAAACTGGATCTGTGTCTGTATGGAATCAGGCATGCTCAAACCCTGCTGAAGGCATAGGATGTTAGGTTATACAGGGCTAAATTGCCCTATTCATCTGGGACACACATATCCATCATCCTATATGTGTCTAGTTAGAAAGGACTCACGAATGAAGCTCACAGTTAGTTAGCGAAGGACTCACAAATGAAGCTCACAGCTTTGGTTGCCACGATACAAAAAATATCTTGAGATGCTACAAAGGCTGCAGAGAAGAGCAACGAAAATGATTAAGCAGCTGGAGGCTAAACCATATGATGAACAATTGAGGAGACAGGGAATGCTTAGTCTAACGAAGAGTAGGACTAAGGGTGACATGATACGGTAGCAGTCTTCCAATGTTTGAGGGGCTGTCACAGAGAAGTAGAGGTCAACACATTTACCAATGCAGCTGAAAGCAGGACAAGGAATAATGGATGGAAGATCATCAAAGAGAGATCCGACCTAGAATGAAGGAGAAATTTCCTGACAGTGGGAATTAAATCAGTGGGACGGCTTGCCTCCAGAAGTGGGTGCTTCAACACTGAAAGTTTTTAATAAGAGGAAGGCCATTTGTCCAAAATTGTCATCAGTTTTCAGCAACCCTTCTCCCATAAAGTCAGTGTTTTTCTAACCAAAGTATCTAAGCACCGACTTCATGAGCTGTGGTGGCGGCACAGTGGTTAGAATGCAGTATTGCAGATTGACTGCTCACTGCCAAGAGTTCAATCCTCACCGGGTCAAGGTTGACTCAACCTTCCATTGTGCCAAGGTTGGTAAAATGAGGACCCAGATTGCCGAGGGCAATAGGCTGACTCTGTAAAACGCTTAGAGGGGATTGTAAATCACCATGAAGCGGTATAGAAGTCTAAGGGCTCTTGTTATTGCTATTCGTGTTACACGTTACTTGAATTGTAAAGCGTCCATATCTGTGCTGCAAAGGTCCAGAGAACCTTTTGGATGGCAGAGCAGAATTAGGCATTTAACTTTCCTCCTCTCAGGCTCTTTGTATCTTGCATCATCCTGAGATAGGATCACCCTCGGTCTGAAAATCTTTCACCCTAGTCTTAATTTCAGCCTAAGTTCCCTTTTATATTGTTGGGGGTCTGCCTTGTCGTTGAGTCTGAGGCTTTTTCCACAAGGCGTTCTTGAACTGCCAGGTGGAAATTTATTCACCCGATCCCATTGCGTGGGCAGTATAACATTTACATAACGCACACATTTCGCCGAGGAAAGCTAGCTTCATCACAACAGGACCATGGTGGGAAAGAGTGAAGCTGAGTCACAGGGCTCTTTTGCCAAAGGAATCTTGGAGTGGGAAGAAAAAGAGAAACAGGAGGTGTCTTTGGGGTGGTTTAGATGCCAGAAGTTCTCTCCGTTGCCTCTGTGGCTCTTTGAGAAGTGCTTCTTATCTGCATACATTCAGAACTGCAAAGTGAACTGTTCCTTTGCTTTGGGAATTCATAGGTATGTTCAGGAAGGATTCACTCTCCCCTGCAGAATATTCCCAGGCAAGGATATAACTAACTAATGTTAGAGATGACAAAATGGGACTACATATGGCATCCAATTTTGGTCACCACAATATAAAAAAGATGTTGAGACTCTGGAAAGAGTGCAGAGAAGAGCAACAAAGATGATTGCTGAAGGCTAAAATGTATGAAGAATGTTTGCAGGGCTATGTCTAGTCCAGTGAAAAGAAGAACTAGGGGGTGACATGATAGGCTTGTTTCAATATTTGAGGGCTGCCACATAGAAAAGGGGGTCAACCTATTTTCCAAATCACCTGAAGGCAGGACAAGTAGTAATGGATGGAAGCGGAACAAAGAGAGCAGCAACCTAGAACTAAGGAGAAACTCCTTGATAGAACAGCGGTTCTCAACCTTTTTCAGGCCGAGACCCCGAACTGCGCCGCGCATGCGCGGCGTGACCCCAAACTGCACCGTGCATGTGCGGTGCGATGGCCCAAATCGTGCATGCGTGGCGCTGTGCCCCGAATCATGCATGAGTGGCGCGTGCGCGACGGCCCACATCGCGCATGTGCGGACGGGCGGCCCGAATCGCACATGCGTGACGCATGTGGGGTGGTTCACGTCGCGCATGTGCGGCGCGACGGCCCGAATCGCACATGCGCAGCGCGCATGTGATGGCCCAAATCGCACATGCGTGGCGCAATGGCCCGAATCGCGCATGCATGGTGCGACGGCCCAAATCGCGCATGCGTGGCGCGACGGCCCGAATCACGCATGCACGGCGCGCGCGTGACGGCCCGCAACGCGCATGCGTGGTGCGACGGCCCGCATCACACATGCGTGGCGTAATGGCCCGCATTGCGCATGCGTGGCATGACGGCCCGAATCGCGCATGCGCGGCGCGCGTGCGACGGCCCGCATCATGTATGTGCAGCGCGACAGGCCCGCATCGTGCATGCGCGGTGCTACCCCCCACGCATGCGCTGTGCTGCCCCCTGCGCCGGCCGAGGGGAAATGGGGAAAAAATGGCGGACTGTGGTGTTTGGCGACCCCCGTGAAATGGTCGTTCGACCCCAAATGGGGTCGTGACCCACAGGTTGAGAACCGCTGTGATAGAACAATCAACCAGTGGAAGAACTTGCCTTCAGAAGTTGTGGGTGGTCTATCACTGGAGGTTTTTAAGAAGGGACCGGACAACCATTTGTCTAAAATGGTATAAGTTCTCCTGGTTGAGCAGGGGGTTGGACTAGAAGACCTCCCAGGTCCCTTCCAATTCTGTTAAACATGTAATCTTTTGCATGTGTCACTGTATGATAACCTCAACACTCAACTTCCAGCGTGCCTCATAAAAGACTGTCCCTCACCATTGTGACTTAAGGTCTCAAGAGACGTTCTTCCTGGCGGTCCATATGTATTCTTGGAATGTAGCTCTGTTTTGTAGGGGAGAACAATACAGGTAGTCCTCAATTTACCACAGTTCATTTAGTGACTGTTCAAAGTTACAAGGGCACTGATAAAAGCAATTTAGGACCGTTTCTCACACTTAACGATCATTGCAACATCCCCATGATGCTCCCATGATCAAAATTCAGACGCTTGGCAACTGACTCATATTTATGACAGCTGCAGTGTCCCGGGATCATGTGATCGCTTTTTGTGACTTTCTGGCAAGCAAAATCAGTGGGGCAGCCAGATTCTCTTAACCACCCCGTTACTAGCTTTAAACTTCAGCGATTCGCTTACCAACTGTGGCAGGAAGGATCGTAAAATGGGGGCAAAACTCACCAAATGTTTCACTTAGCAACAGAAATTTTGGGCTCAATTGTGGTTGCAAGTCAAGTGAGTCACCTCTAATGTTTTCCATGGGAAAAAAATAATACACTGGCCATCTGCACTTGAACTCACCTATTCTTCCAGTTATCCCTGGATTTTAAACTCTAGCAGATGTATTAATTTTATTCTGCTTCTATTATCCCCAAAATCTGAATGGGAAACCTTGATGCTTCCATCCCAACTTTCCCGTTTTTTTTTTTTTGGGTGGAAGGGCACACTTCCCCCCATTTTTCCACCCATTTCCCCTCGGCCCGTTGTGCCGCGCATGCGCGGTTTGGCCCGTTGCGCCACGCATGTGCGGTTCGGCCCGTTGTGCCGCGCATGCGCGGTTCAGCCCGTCTTGCCGCACATGCGCGGTTCGGCCCGTCGTGCACGCTGTGCATGCGCGATTCGGCCCATCGTGCCATGCATGCGCAGTTCGGGCCGTTGCACGCGCGCCACGCATGTGCGGTTCGGGCCGTCGTGCCGCGCATGTGCGGTTTGGGCCGTCGCGCCGTGTATGTGTGGTTCGGTCCATCCCGCGCATGGGCGGCGCATGCGCAGGTCGGGGTCACACCGCTCATGGGCGGCGCAGGTGGGGTCTCGGCCTTAAAAAGGTTGAGAACCGCTGCTGTAGGGTCTAAATCTATCTTTCAACATAGGGAAAATTGGTATTGGCTGAAGGTTGGTGGATGATTGCTTTGAATTTTTCAAGAGAATGAGAATCTTATAACCGTGTCTATTATGTCATCAATGACCCAATGTATCTGGAAGGGTGAGGGACCAAGGGGGAGCAGAAAGAACTGGACTTCTCCAGTTCAACAAAGGATTTCTTTGACAACATCAATGGGTCCAAGTCAAAGGTCCTCAAACTTGGCCACTTTCAGACTTGTGGACTTCAACTCCCAGAATTCCCCAGCCAACCATGGTTGAAGTTGAAGTCCACAAGTCTTAAAAGTGGCCACGTTTGAGGACCCCTGGTCTAAGTCATGACTCATGAACAGAGGAAGCTCAATTAATAAACCTCTTCCCTTCCATGAATTGCTGCACTTCCCTCTTTAATGTATCTACACTGGCAGGCATCTCAAACACTTGCGTCATGCACATAATCCTTAGAGGGGTCTCAAGTTGCATTCAACAGGATTGTTTCTTTCTAGAACCCATCTGTTCAGTTTGGCTACCAGCACTTTTGAGACCCCTTAATTATTCAGCGCACTCAATGATGTGCCAGAATCACGAGAAGAAACAAAACTGATACACCAAGAGAGCTAGTAAGGGATGTTCCTAAGATGCTTCTAAATTCTCAGACATTGATTTAACATCCAGCTTTAAAAAAAGAAAAGAAAAAACAAGTATAATGTCGCTGATTCGTAAGACAGGAGTTTGCAACTGAAGATACAGTACTGTACTGTACATGTTTTTCCCAGGGATGCCTAGGCTTTGATGACTGGTCGTTCAGAGGACCATTAGTGTGAAATATTGTTCCGTTGAAATCTACTGCCTTCTTCTTCTTCTCTCCTATAATCATCATCATCATCATCATCATCATCATCATCAAGTCGGAAGGTACCTTGGAGGTCATCTAGTCCTGCTCAGGCAGGAAACCACATACCATTTCAGACGAATGGCTGTCTAGTCTCTTCTTAAAAATGTCCAGTTTTGGAGCATTCACAGCTTCTGGAGGCAGGTTGTTCCACTGATTAATTGTTCTCACTGTCAGGAAATTTCTCCTTAGATCTGGCTTGCTTCTCTCTTTGGTTAGTTTCCATCCATTGCTTCTTGTCCTGCCTTCAGGTGCTTTGGAGAATAGCTTGACTCCCTCTTCTTTGTGGCAGCCCCTGAGATATTGGAACACTGCTATCATGTCACCCCTCGTCCTTCTCTTCATTAAACTAGACATACCCAATTCCAGCAACCGTTCCTCATATGCTTTAGCCTCCAGTCCCCTAATCATCTTTGTTGCTCTTCTCTGTACGCTTTCTAGAGTCTCTATGATCATGCCAAAGACGATTGCCTGTTAGCAAGACGGTGGCATCAAAATAGAAGCCACAGGGTGCTTGATTTGTGGGTAGGTGTTTTATCTTTGAAAAGTAATTCCAGACATATTGAGAAGAGGCTGCTTCCCCTGAGTGTTAAATCTTCAAGCTGCATAGAGAGTGGGGACACTTACTCTTGTAAACAAACATTTCTAAGAATGAACGCTCATCACAAACAAAGGTAAAGGACCAGATGGAAAGAACACAGCTCTGAGTGGTCTCCACATATGTTTAGCAAGTTACTGAGAGTCGGACATCAAATACATTTAAATAATAATTTTAGCAAATAATTTTTTGGGAACTGTCTTCCTGAATTTAAAAAGATTAACTTGTAGTCAAGATGGTGGCCCTAACCACCATCTTGGTTGATTTAACAGTTAAAGCCCTGCCCTTCATGTACGTTGAGTCTCCCTTGAACCTGATGCTGTATAGCAGCGGTTCTCAACCTGTGGGTCGCGACCCCATTTGGAGTCGAACGACCATTTCACCTGGGTCACCAAACACCGCAGTCCGCCATTTTTCCCCCCTTTTCCCCTTGGCCGGCGCAGGGGGCAGCACCACGCATGCGTGGGGTAGCACCGGGCATGCGTGATGCGGGCCCGTCGCGTCGCGCCACGCATGCGCGATGCAGGCTGCCGCGCTGCGCATGCACGATGTGGGCTGCCGCGCCACGCATGCACGGTGCGGGCCGCCATGCATGCGCGGTGCAGGTCGGGGTCGCGGCGCAGGTCAGGGTCTCGGCCTGAAAAAGGTTGAGAACCGCTGCTCTATAGATATGTTGGAGTTCAACTCCCAGAATTCCTTGCAAGCACAGCCAATGGTATGTTGCCTGGCCATTTTGGAAATGAAGTCCAACATCAAGTGGGAGAACTTTGCTTTGCGTAAATGATTATCAAGGAAAAAAGATAAGAGAAAATAAAATCTCTACAGAGGACATCAAGATAGATTGGAAACCAAGAAAATTATCTCATTATTCCACCTCAGGAAGGAATGTATGCTTTAATAGTTTAAAGACAATGACTTTTGCATTTGTTTAATGAGGCAGGTCATTCTGTTCTGACAATTAAAGAGTGTTGTGATTTGCTGGTGATCAGTCTTGCTCAATGAAAACCATATTAGCTGGACAAAGTTGAACTGTCTAACCAAGTCAGATTTTCCAGTTTAATTTGAAAATGTCTATGGAGACTCTCAGTCATCCAGGTCCTGGTTGTCCCCAAAGTGCTTTTTCAAGAGGCAACTGAACTTTTTTGTTTTTCTTTGAAGATGTTTCACTTCTCATCCAAGAAGCTTCTTCAGCTCTTACTGGATGGTGGGGAATGGAAGGATTTATACTCCTTGCAGACAGCTGGTCATTTGGATTCTTTTGGAGAGCCGTTGAGGCCACTTGAAGATTTGTCTGTGTCTTCAGGGTCACCTGAGTGGTGCAAATGGGTGTGGAGCCTTTTTGGAACTGCTGAAAGGACTGTGATGTGGAGTTGTGTTTTCTGCAGGATGTTTTCTGCCCTCTGTCCCTTCACTGTTGACGACAGGCACAGGCTGTGGAGGATGAGTCTGTGTTGTCTGCATCTCAAACTGAAGAGCAAATGGTTCCTGTAGTCTTTAATTTCAAATGTTATATGGCCCCCTTGTGGCTAGACTAATTTGGTTGCACAATAATGTTTTTTTCATTCCTTCAGTCCTGGAAAGTCAAGGAATATATATGGGCTTGGTGCACACAGTACAGTACAAAACGTTAGGCTAATATGCTGTGTGTTGCCTGATTTCATTGGTTGTGCAAACCTGCACAGTTTAGTTAGTTCAGTGGTCCACACTTCAGTTAACCATGGATTAGCTAACATGTGCGAACATGGTGGCTTTGTTCTTAACCAGGACATAAAACAGTTCAGTTTATCTTCGGAAGAGTAATTCGATAATTTTCAAAACTATTATCAGCTTTTTAAAAAAACTCCAAAAAGTGCTAAAAGAAACCAGCTACAAAAGATAATGATAAAAAAGAAAATACAAAATTAACTTCAGCATATCACCTCTACTTTAAATACATTTTGAATATTAGATCTTCCATTATTTGCAAACAGTATTTTTTTTTATATGGAACTTTTAGGACATTTCGCCAGCTTGTTAAGGGGAAAATTCAGGCTACTTAGATACAGATCAACAATCATAGCCAGTTGAAATCAATGGGCTTCATTCACACAATTCTCCACCCACAGATAGATAAAGCACTGTGGGGTGAAGGTTGTGGGTGAACCCCTCCCCCTTTGGATACACAACTTTTAGTCCATTGTGCAAACCCAGCCAAAATCGCAATCTGCAGCTTAGAAAAACGGGTCTTCTGCAACCAGGCGCCCTCCACTACTGCTGGACCATAATTCCCATCATCCCTCAGCTTGTGGGAAGAATCAGAATCAGAACAGAGCTGGAAGGGACCCGGGAGGTCTTCTAGTCCAGCCCCATGCTCAAACAGGAGACTCTACACCAGCGGTTCTCAACCTGTGGGTCGCGACCCCATTTGGGGTCGAACGACCATTTCACAGGGGTCGCCAAACAACGCAGTCCGCCATTTTTTCCCCTTTTCCCCTCGGCCGGCGCAGGGGGCAGCACCGCGCATGCGCGGGGTAGCGCCACACATGCGCGGTGCAGGTCGGGGTTGCGCCGTGCATCCGCGGCGCAGGTCGGGGTCATGGCCTGAAAAAGGTTGAGAACCGCTGCTCTACACCATTTCAGACAAGTGGCTGTCCAGTCTCTTAAAAGTTTCCAGTGATGAATTGTGTCTCTGAACACAATTCAAAGTGTTGGTTATGACCTATAAAGCCCTTTATGGCAATGGACCAGGATACTTGAGGGACCGTCTCCTGCCTCATGAATCCCAGCGACTGGTTAGGGCACATAGGGTTGGCCTCCTACGAGTCCCGTCTGTCAGGCAATGCCATCTGGCGGGGCCTAGGGCTAGGGCCTTCTCCGTTGCTGCCCCAGCCCTCTGGAACCAGCTTCCCTCAGAGGTTCGTACTGCTCCCTCCCTCCTAGCTTTCCGGAAACTGTTGAAGACGCATTTATGCAGACAGGCTTGGGGCGTGTGAGCTGCACTCTGCCCCTGGGCCTAGGAATGTCCCTCCATCAGCGACTGTGAGTTGACTATGCTTGTTTGCTGTATGAATGTGATTAATTTTATTGTATAATTTTATTGTATTGTTTTGTAAGCTGCCCTGGGTCCTAGGAGAAGGGCGGCATATAAGTCTAAGTCAGGGGTTCTCAACCTTGGCAACTTTAAGACTTGTGGACAAGTCTTAAAGTTGCCAAGGTTGAGAACCCCTGGTCTAAGTAATAATAATAATAATAATAATAATAATAATAATAATAATAATAATAATAATAATAATAATAATAATAATAATAATAATAATAATAATAATAATACTAATACTAATAATAATAATAATAAAAGCCGTTCCACTGGTTAATTGTCCTCACTGTTGGGAAGTTTCTTCTGAATCCCACCTTGCTTCTCTCTCCTTGATGAGTTTTCCCTTGGAAAAGAAATAAAATAAAATAATCCGAATCCAGACAAAGACCAAGGAAGCCTCTCTCTCCCCACGCCACCAGCCGGCAGCCTGTCCCCTCCATCGCATCTAGACTGCTACCTTTCCTTCCTCAGTTGCCCTCCGGCGTCCAAGTTCAAAGTTCCCACGCGCCCCACTTGGATGCCTTTCTTCTTTCATCTCCCTCAAGCTCCGCCCCAATGGAACGGGGCATCCCCCGCTCCATCCCCCCCCGAACGTTCTAACCGCGCCTCCTTGCTGCCTCCCGATAGGCTCCGCCGCTTCGGGACTTCCCTGGTCCCAGCCAATCGCAGCTGCCCTGAGCGTGACGTCAGGAGCTCCGCCGCGAAAGTTTGAAATTTGCAACGAAGGGCGCTGGGCGGCGGCGGCGGCGGCATGGAGGAGCCGAGCGGAGGGGAGCAAGGCGGGCCTGCCTGCCCAGAGGCTGAATTGCCGACGGCCGCTGAAGAAGCAGAAGCG
The DNA here is from genome assembly GCA_034064705.1 of Bothrops alternatus. Classification (NCBI taxonomy): domain Eukaryota; kingdom Metazoa; phylum Chordata; class Lepidosauria; order Squamata; family Viperidae; genus Bothrops; species Bothrops alternatus. The sequence goes on from JARGCV010000235.1 coordinate 1,328,253, forward strand.
GCCGGGGAAGAGGAGAGGGAAGCTCGGCCAGAGCTGGAGCCGGAGCCGGAGCGAGAGGACAACCAGTTCACCGAAGCCGCCTTGTCGCCCGCCCCGGCCGCCGGCAGCACCCAGGACTTCTCGGAAGATCTGAATTCCGGTAAGCCTTGCTCGTCCTCCTCCTGGGCTGCCAGCCTGCCTTCCAAGCCTCCGTCTTCGCACGAGCCTCTCTAACCTCGCCGCTAAATCCCGCTTTGTCCGTTGCTCTCTTGCTTTGGCTCCGGACGTTCTGCCGCTTCGTTTAAAAACTCCGGAAGTGGCTTCAGTGCAGAAGCGCGAAGCTGGAGAACAGCAGGAGTGCCTGGATTGACACACCGCCCCAGAGTGGGCTCTACAAGCGCCCTCTGAGCAGTTTGCAATGTGGAAGCCTTGGTTGCTTCTGCCCCCCCCCAATCTGGGTCCCCCTTTTCCCGACCTTGGGAAGATGGAGGGCTGAGTCAGTCTGGAGCCCTGTTAGGGCTAAACACGGGCTAAAGGTCTAAGTGACGGTGCCACCAACTATAATAATCGTAATAAGTTGGGAAGACCTGGATGCCTATCAAGGCCCACACCGGTCAAAAGAAGTGGTAGCTGTGACTTCACATTGTTATGAAAATAATAACAGCAATAATAACAACAATATATAGGCACGTATTATCATATTTGGTGGACATGCTAGAAGGCAAAGGTTTATTGGAAAAATATACATATGTGGTTAGAAAAAATATTGGATGAACAAGTGGATTTTAAACCTGAACTTTTTTTTTATTAGGCATCATGCCTGAAAAGACTAATAAGCAGAAATTATATTTAACTCTACATATCACCACAGCAGCAAGAATAATTTTTGCACAATATTGGAAGAATGAAGCTTTGCCATCAGAGGAAGAAATAATCAGGAAGATTTTGGAATGTGCAGAGATGGACAGATTAACTATGAGGCTGAAAGACAAAGAAGATACAGACTATTATCAAATTTGGAATTTATTTTACACTTGGTTAGAGAAAAGAAGCAAGGATTAGGAATTGAATATGTATTAATTTAGCAAATTTCAGACAACTTGTTGATTGGAAAAAATTAACATATATGGGGAAAAAATTAATAAAAAAGATTTAAAAAAAATAACAATAATAAGAACAAAGAACAACAAAAGAACAACAAAAGAATAAACAACAAACAACAACAACAACAACAACAATAATAATAATAGAAAGATTATGGCATAAATTGGGTGTGGTTCCCCAGTGGCTATTGGCACACTGGGTGCTATATCAAAAAGTCTTGGAGGGCAACTAAAAATTGAGTATTGACAACATTTCTATCTATTACAAAACCCACACATACACTACGTGGATACAGTACAACATGCTGGGTTCTTGGAAAGAATTTAATACATACTGCCAACAGTAGCTAAAGAACTGGCATTTCATGTTGTGTATATAATCATAATATTTATATTACAATATTATAAAACAAGTAATACTTTTTGAAGTGATTTCAAATCAATGTTGATTCCTGATAACTGGCTAGACAGGTTACTGCAGTTTTCTTGGCAAGGTTTTTAGGGGTCGTTTGTTATTGCCTCCTTCCCAGGGCTGAGAAAGCATGACTGGCTCAAGGTTACCCAAGTGGCTTCACACCTAAGGTGGGACTGGAACTCTCCTCATATCTAGCCTGGTATCTTAACCACTATACCAAACTGACAGTAGTAATTCAGATAGTCCTCCTTTAGCGCCCATAATTGGGACTGACAGCCTGGTTGTTAATCAAATCAGTTGCTACGGTACATGAAACTGCCACCGTGCTTGTGATTTTCCTTTAGTTTTCCTTTGCTTTGTGCACCTGCGAAGGTTCCAATTGTGAAGACTGGTTGCAAAGTCGCTTTTTCATCACTGTGGTAACGGTGAATGGTGTCTAAACGAGGCAGTCATCATTAAATGATAATACCATTCACCTGTGATTCACCTGTGGAGATGGTTACCAGCGTCAAATTCCTGGGTGTGCAGCTAACGAGTAGGCTGGCTTGGTTGCTCAACAGTGAGAAACTGGTGAAGTGGGCACAGCAGCGCCTGCATTTTCTGCATCGCATGAGAAAAGCACATCTTCCTTCCCCTGTCCTGACCACTTTCTACAGGGCATCCTGTCCTACAGCATCACAGTCTGGTTTGGAAGCATCATGGCTTCAGACAGGAAGGCGGTGCAGAGAGTGGCGAGGACGGCAGAAAAGATCATTGGCAGTTCCCTCCCTCCCATCAGGAATAGCACAGAAGCGTTGCTTGAGCAGGGTCCGTAAGATCATCTGGGACACGACACATCCTCTCCACGGCCTGTTCTCCTTGTTCCCTTCTGGGAGGAGGGGGCTTCGTGGCATCCATAGCACAACATCCAGATTCAGCCATAGTTTCATTCCATACAGCATTAACCTTGTGAACTCTCAAGCTTCCTCCTTCCGTTATATATTCAAGATGGACACTATTTAATATGTATTTGCTACCTATATGTAGGGGTGTGGATCTATACATATGTTGTTCATAGTATGTTTAGGTGTGCATCATGTATGTGTTTCACTTTGAGAGCGGGCAACTAAATTTCATTTTTGATGTGTGCCGTTGTGCCCACAGTAAAAAAATGACAATAAAGCTTATCTTATCTATCTTACCAGCCATGATAGAATGTAAGGATTCTGCATGCATGTGTGAACCCTACTAAGGGTTTTTTTCCCCCTTTGCAACTAGATGAAGAGAATGAGAGTAAGTGCAGCGAGGACAGCAGCTGCAGTGACTATGGGAGCCACGACCCTAGACCCGGAACGACTTTGCAGAGGGTTGCGTCAGATGGAAAAGGTCTTCTTCCAGACACCTTCCAGACGAACAACCTCCTGTTCTATGAGAGATTCAAGACCTACCAGGATTTCATGCTGGGTGAGTTTCCAGTGGTCTGGGCGCACCCCTCTCTTACCTTGCTTACGACAAACAGTTAACCCCCCAAATTTCTATTTATTTATTTATAATCAAATTTATATGCCGCCCTTCTCCTAGGACCCAGGGCAGCTTACAACAAATACAATAAAAATACAATACAAATTTAAAAATTAGTTACATTCATACAAACACAATCAACTCACAATCACTAATGGAGGGACCTTGCTAGGGCCCTGGGGCAGAGCACAGCTCATATGCCCCAAGCCTGTCGGCATAGATGTGTCTTCAGCAATTTACAGAAAGCTAGGAGGGAGGAAGCAGTACGAACCTCTGAGGGAAGCTGGTTCCAGAGGGCTGGGGCAGCAACGGAGAAGGCCCTAGCCCTAGGCCCCGCCAGATGGCATTGTTTAACAGACGGGACTCGTAGGAGGCCAACCCTGTGTGCCCTAACCGGTCGCTGGGATTCATGAGGCAGAAGACGGTCCCGTAAGTATCCTGGCCCATTGCCATAAAGGGCTTTATAGGTCATAACCAACACTTTGAATTGTGTTCGGAGACCAATAGGTAGCCAGTGCAGTTCACGGAGAGCTGGAGTGATATGAGCATGTCTTGGGAGACCCAAGACGGCTCGCGTGGCCGCATTCTGGACTACTTGCAGTCTCCAGACATTCTTCAAAGGTTGCCCCATGTAGAGAGCATTACAGTAGTCGAATCTCGAGGTGACAAGGGCATGGGTGACTGTGAGGAGTGACTCCCGGTTGCTGAGTTGAGACAGTTGCTGAGTTGAGACAGTTGTTAAATGAGTTTTGCCCCTTTCTTTCCACCGTTGTTAAGGAAATCACTGCAGTTAAGTGAGCATCACGGGTCGTTAAATGAATCAGGGTTTCCCCATTGACTTTGCTTGTCAAGGTCGCAAAAGGGGGAATCACACAAGGCCGGGACACAACAGCCATCGCAAATATGAGCCAGTTGCCAAGCGTCCAAAATTTTGATCATGTCACCAGAGGGACGCAAGTGTGAAAAACAATCCTAGCTTACTTTTTTCAATGTCGTTGCAACTTTGAATAGTCCCTGAACATATGGTGGTTAAGTCCATCTACTGGTATGACAACTTTATTGACCTGTGGACTTCAGCTCCCAGAATTTTGGGAGTTGAAGTCCATAGGTGGTAAAGTTGCCATCGTTGCTCACCCGAGACTTACATCATTACAGAATTGGACCCCTTTAGAATTTTTTTATTCTATTTATTTGCATGCCACCCCTTGCAGAAGTGTTAGCTGTCCAGGTACTCCAGACGGGCCTTGGCAAGGCCACACTTGGAATACTGCATCCAGTTTTGGTCACCATGATGTAAAAAAGATGTTGAGGCTCTAGAAAGAGTACAGAGAAGAGCAACAAAGATGATGAGGGGACTGGAGGCTAAAACATATAAGGAAAGGCTGCTGGAATTGGGTATGACTAGTTTAACGAAGAGAAGGAAGAGGGGGGACAGGATAGCAGTGTTCTAATCTCTCAGGGGCTGCCACAAAGAAGAGGGAGTCAAGCTATTCTCCAAGGCGCCTGAAGGCAGGACAAGAAGCAACGGATGGAAACTCATCAAGGAGAGAAGCAACCTAGAACTAAGGAGAAACTTCCTGACAGTTAGAACAATTAACCAGTGGAACAACCTGCCTCCAGAAGCGGTGAATGCTCCAACACTGGAAGTTTTTAAGAAGACACTGGACAGCCATTTATCTGAAATGGTATAGGGTTTCCTGCCTGAGCAGGGGGTTGGACTGGATGACCTCCAAGGTCCCCTCCAACTTTATATTACTTTATTATTATTATTATTATTATTATCATCATCATCATCATCATCATCATTATCATTATTATTTTATAAGGCTCCAACAATTGAATCTTGCAAGCATCTTAAGTACAAATCTCCTGCCATCTCTTTTTTTTTGCAGAAAAGCTCTTATGTTCCCATAATCCCATAACTTTTTAAAACAATCATTTTCAATATTTTCCCCCACATTGAGGTTTACAGCACATTGGGGAAACTTTGAAATGAAAACTTGTGCACGGGGACTTGACAAATTATAGTCGTGACACTGTCATGACATTATTTGTACTCTGATGATGATGGTGATGAAGATCAGCATAACAGCAGCGCCGGCCGAAAAGCCTAACCAATGTGTTGCTCCTGGTTTAATTTTTTAGCTGACTGCAAGGCGTCAGAGGTGAAAGAATCTACAGCGGAGTATTTGGAAAAGGTCCTTGAACCCTCTGGATGGCAAGCAATCTGGTGCACTAATGCGTTTGAAGTCTTAGTTGAGGTAAGCATAACACAGTTATGCTATTTATTTGCCTGCTTTCAAGCCACGGAGCAGCTAATGGGTGATTTAAAAAAAAAGAAAAGAAAGCTTTAATGGGTAAATGAGACCCTATCTGAAAAGCAAGCTGATGCTGAGAGAGATCCAAAGGCATCACGCCGTGGGCAGCTGAAGGCAAAACGCTGTGTGCATGCACATGTTTAAATCTTTCCATGTACACCTTTGGCCCCTTTTTCAACCCATGTTGGAGGGATGAATTTCGATCCTAGGGAAAGACTAGGCAGACCCCTTGAGCTTTTGAAAGCAGTGAATGTGTGAATTGCCGTCTTACTAGGACGGTCAGCCTCCCTAGATAGGCCAGGAGCGAAAGACGAGGAGATGAGCTACTTCTACTTCCTAGTAAGGCTACGTGAACAGAATCTTGCAAGTCGGAAGTAGAATTCTCCCCACCATCTCCTTTATACAGCCTGGGAAATTAGCATCTGCATGTCCCTTCTGATCCTCTTTCTCCACTCCCTATGCAGCTTGGAGCTGTTTTGATTTATTTCTATCCTGCCTTTATTATGTTTGCTGATAAGGCGGTGGACATATTGAACACATCTTCCTTCCTTTATTTATTTATCTATTTATTTATCTATCTATCTATCTATCTATCTATTTATTTATTTATTTATTTATTTATTTATTTATTTATTTATTAAATTTCTATACCGCCCCTCTCCCGTAGGACTCGGGGCGGTTTACAGCCCAATTAAAACAGATAATAATAATAAATATTTAAAAATAAATTAAATTAATACATGGCTGTTACTAAAACCTATTAAAATCCCAATTCTAAAACCCGAACAACCTTGTTTAAAAAAATATATATACATAGAGATTTACATAAAAAACAACAACAACAAAAAACCCCCGAGGAGCTCTAGGCCAGGCCGGCTTGATTGAAGAGATGAGTCTTCAATTCTCTTCTGAAGGTGCGGAGATCATGACACGTCCGGAGTTCTGGGGGGAGCTCGTTCCACATCGTCGGTGCCCCCACAGAAAAGGCTCTCCCCCTGGGCGCCACCAGCCGACACTGCTTAGCCGATGGCACCCTGAGGAGGCCCTCTCTGTGGGAGCAAACTGGTCGATGGGAGGTATTTACTGGCAGAAGGCGGCCTTGTAAATAACTGGGTCCTATGCCATGGAGTGCTTTAAAGGTGGTAACCAATACCTTGAAGCGCACCCGGAAAGCCACCGGCAACCAGTGCAGCTCGCGCAGGATGGGGGCCATTCGTACCTGCCAGGGTGCCCCCACTACCACCCGCGTGGCCGCATTCTGCGCCAGTTGAAGCCTTCCTTCTCCTTTTTTCCCCAGAACCACAACCCTGTCAGATTGGGCTGAAACCCAGCTTTCACGCCTAAGGTAGAACTAGAACTCACTGTCTCCTGGTGATTGGCCCAAAGTCACCCAGCTGGCTCTCATGCCTAAGGGGGAAACTAGAACTCACTGTCTCCTGGTGATTGGGCCAAAGCCACCCAGCTGGCTTTCACGCCTAAGGTGGGACTAGAACTCACCATCTCCTGGTGATTGGCCCAAAGTCACCCAGATGGCAGAACTAGAACTCACCATCCCCTGGTGATTGGCCAAAGTCACCCAGCTGGCTCTCATGTCTAAGATGGAAACTAGAACTCACTGTCTCCTGGTGATTGGCTCAAAGCCACCCCGCCGGCTTTCACACCTAAGGTGGGACTAGAACTCACTGTCTCCTGGTGATTGGCCAAAGTCTCCTAGCTGGCTCTCATGCCTGAGGGAGAAACTAGAACTCACCATCTCTTGGTGATTGGGCCAAAGCCACCCAGCCGGCTTTCACGCCTACCGTGGGACTAGAACTCACCGTCTCCTGGTGATTGGCCCAAAGTCACCCAAATGGCAGAACTAGAACTCACCATCCCCTGTTGATTGGCCCAAAGTCACCCAGCCGGCTTTCACACCTAAAGCGGGACTGGAACTCACAAATATGCTCTCATTTGCCCTCTCTTATCTGATTGTTGCTGAACTGCAATTCCCATTACCCCTTAAGTTTGACTGGGATTGCTGGGAACTGTAGCTTCACCATATCTGGGGTGCTTCGGTTTCTCCCCAAGGGCTCCCTTCTCTTCTGCTGAAATCTAGTCCTGCCCACTGACAGGGAAGTTGTTACAAATGAGATTTTGCATTATTTTAGGGTGAGTTTCTTCCGCGGCTGGTGGGGGGGGGGGGTAGGGAGGGAGAGAGAGAAAGAAAATAATTCACTGCTGCTTTCTTGTTTTCCTAACCTGCCAAGGTTGCCGATGTAGACTACGTCTCCCTGAAAGCGGTGGTGCGGCTCTCCCAGCCTTTCCGGTGCAGGGTGCAAGTGGGGGGCTTCACCTCGGAGCAGGTGTGCGCTCTGTTGGAACTGAAGGACTACCAGCTGCCTCTGCAGGAATTGTCCGTCGTGTTTGAGGAATCGGGAGAATTTGACCAGACGGCCCTTGCAATAGAGCATGTCAGGTAGACTGTGCGGGCCTAGGGGAGAGATGCTCGGTTTCGCGTTTCCGACGACAGGCGGTCCTTGACTCACAGCCATTGGTTTAGTGAATGCTCGAAGTGACAATGGCACTGGAAAAGAAGTGACTTACGACGGTCACTGCCACAGCATCCCCACTGTCGCTTGTTCACACTCTGAGCACTTGGCAACCGGCGCTTCCCGGGATGCTGCAGGTGTCATTTTCGACCTTCGCAGCCAGCTTCTGACAAAGGTGGTAGGGAAAAGCTGGATTTGCTTCAGGACCTTGTGATTCCCTCAGCAGTGCCAGCGATTTGCTTAATAACAGTGGCAAAATAATAATAATACTAATTGTGAAATTGGGCATAAAGAACTGCTTTGCTTAGCAGTGGAAATTCTGACCTCATCTGTGGTCATAAATTGGGGACTGCCTGCAATTCTGTCTGGATGTGTAAACTATGGGAGACTGTGAGCAGCAGCTTCCCCTTCCTCTCCTCTCCTTGTCTCGCCTCTCTTCTCCTCCCCTTTATTTCTTTTTCCTTTCCTTTCCTTTCTCTCCAATCTTCCTTTCCTTTCCTTTCCTTTCCTTTCCTTTCCTTTCCTTTCCTTTCCTTTTCCTTTCTTTCCTTTCCTTTCCTTTCCTTTCCTTTCCTTTCCTTTCCTTTCCTTTCCTTTCCTTTCCTTTCCTTTCCAATCTTCCTTTCCTTTCCAATCTTCCTTTCCTTCCTTTCCTTTCCTTTCCTTTCCTTTCCTTTCCTTTCCTTTCCTTTCCTTTCCTTTCCTTTCCTTTCCTTTCCTTTCCTTTCCTTTCCTTTCCTTTCCTTTCCTTTCCTTTCCTTTCCTTTCCTTTCCTTTCCTTTCCTATTTCCTTCCCCTTGTCCTTTTTCCTTTCTTTTCCTTCTCCTCCTCTCCCCCTCCTCTCCTCTCCTCTCCCCCCCTACCTTATCCCTTTCTCTTTATCCAGCAAACTATTAGAAAAAGAGAAGCTTGATCTTGTCGGAAATCTAAGATTATTCTTGGCAGAATCCTTTTGAAAGCAAGCCTTGGGCCTTGCCTTTAACAGAAACTTGGCCCATGTCCACATTCAGGGCTCACCCTTCCTTCTAAACCAGGCTGCCCTGAAATGACCCAGTTTCAGAGAATTCTTTTGCGCTGGGAATTGAGCCGTGAGCCAGCCACACAAGTTGAAGTTGCAGAAGTTAGCAGTAGCACTTAGAAGACTTATACACCGCTTCACGGTGCTTTACAGCCCTCTCTATGCGGTTTACAGAGTCAGCCTGTTGCCCCCCAACAATCTGGGTCCTCATTTTACCGACCTCAGAAGGATGAAAGGCTGAGTCAACCTTGAGCTGGTCAGGATCGAACTCCTGGCAGTGGGCAGAGTCAGCCTGCGGTACTGCCTCTTAACCACCATGTCACCAGTTGCTAAACCAAAAGGGAGTTGGCAAATTTCGGGTTCAGCTGATCCTTTTCCTTTCTCAGTTGGGCTTTACTACCTGGTAGCTTTCAAGAAGGAAACTTACCAGGCCAAACTCTCTTTTCCATTCATACGTTTAAATAGAATTGTGAGTTGATAGCACTTATTTGCCAAGTTGTGTGGGGCCTCCTGCCACTGACAGGAACTAATATTGAAATGAGATAACGAGTCTGTTACAATGGTGATTTCCCACATTCGCTGCAGGGTGAAAAGGGTGAAAGCTGGCGATAACACCGATGAAGATGAAACCAGAATTGTTCTGATTAGCACTTACGGATACTCAATTAGGAAAGTTTTACACATTGTAGGATGTGGTTTTGGGCTTAGGGCATTCTGTGAACTTAAGGTTGCAACTTACTCAGTAACCAACGATTCAGGCAAGCCTGGGCTTCATGTAACATGTAACAGAGCTGTGGTAGCACCATGGTTAGAATGCAGTATTGCAGGCTGCCTCTGCCAACCGCCGACAGTTTGATTCTCACCAGCTCAAAGTTTTACTCGGCCTTCCATCCTTCCGAGGTCGGTAAAATGAGGACCCAGATTGATGACTCTATATACCGCTTAGCGTTAAATACTGTGTGAACCAAATCCATATTTTGCATCTGTCCTGCCTTGTGAATTGCGAGGTCTCTTAGCTCATTGTTTTTGGATCGGCAGGTTTTTCTATAAGCACATTTGGCGGAGCTGGGATGAAGAAGATGATGACGACTTTGACTACTTTGTCCGATGTGTGGAGCCTCGCCTGCGTTTGTAAGTACTGCAGACAGAATTATTTTTTTAAGCCTGTGTGACATAGAATTATGCCTATACCAGGGCTAGGCAACCTTGGCTCTTTTATGACTGGTGGACTTCAACTCTCAGAATTCCTGAGCCAGCCATGCTGAGGGGAAAGGGAGAGGTTTCCAAGCTGAGCCAAGCTGGCTCAGGAATTCTGGGAGTTGTAGTCCACAAGTCATGAAGGGGCCATAGTTCCCCCATGCTGGCTCAGGAATTCTGGGAGTTGAAGTCCACGAGTCATAAAAGAGCCAAGGTTGCCTACCCCTGGCCTATGGCATGGGTTGCTAAGCCCCCCACTCCCCAGCCTGCTTGCAATTACTGAATGTATTTGGCACCCAAAGGTTAGCTGTCGGTTTGGCTAGATTGCAAATCATGAGAGGGACACTGAGAAAAGACACACATCTGGCCCTCACTTAGTGAGTGTTTGTTCAGCGATCATTCAGAGTTATGACGGTGCTAATAGTAAGAAAAAAAAAACCTAACAAGAAAATGACTTACTCGCAGCGTCCCCATGATGATTGTGTCACGCGATCGCAATCGGGGTGCCGGATGACCCGCTTGCACGCATGTCATTCATAGCATCCCACTGTGGTGTGATTGCTGTTTGTGACATCAAAAAAAAAAAAGATAAGAAATAAAAACAGCTTCCATTGTGTCTGATTCTTGGAGACTGCCTGGAGAAGCCTCTAGGGCAAAGCTCAACAAAAGACTGGACAAGGTTACTTCACCGTTGGCGGAAGAGTAGTGGGAAAATTTGAGGAATTCTTCTCCCCCTTCTGCATTCTGTATTTCAAGAATTAAACAGTTTTATTGATATTTTGGGGGGCTGAAGACCCAGCCATTGACAAGATTCCGGAAGAGAATGCAGGGGTATTTGGGGCTCTGTCTCAGGCATGGCACCCATCTACCACTAGATGGCAGCACACAACTGGTTGTAAATAGGTTGATGAAACATGTTTAATTCATAGAAATTCAGCCTGGTTAGAATATATTCAAAGCGTTACAGCCGCCATCCACTACCTTGATCCCTCTGGAAAATCCTTATGCATTTGCTTGTTCCCCTTTTGGACATGTTCTTCTTCTTTTTTGGTCAGGTTGGGTAGACTTTGTCTTGCTTTTATTTATTTATTTATTTATTTATTACATTCTGGGGTGTTGGCAGTGGAGAGATTGTATCCCAGGGGCGCAAACTGCAGGCTGATTGATTGGAAGGTGCTGAAAAACGATCGCTATCCCCAAACGAACGAACGGGATGTCTCTCTCTCTCTCTCCACTGAATCCCAAAATGTGGGGATGCGTCTTGGCAGGGCAGAGCCAACGTCTTGCCGGCTTGTTGCTTGGCAACAGCACTGCAGAGGAAGCCTTGCTTTTGTGGGGGGGTGGTGGATGGGTGGACCTTTGTCCTCTTCAGTGCCTCTCTTGTGCCAAGTGTCTCGTGGTCCGGGATCCTTACTTTTCTCCTTTAATCGAGGAATGTTTTGACACGGTCCTAAGTGAAATGGATTTTGTCTGCTTCCCGGGATGCTCTGCCAAGTTGAGCGCAAAAGGCCTTCTCATTTCAGCTCCCCAGCCTTGTCTCCGTCCCCTGCAGAAGAAAATTGAGATGCATTAGATTTGCCGGCAAAGCAAAGCTGAAGGCAATCGTGTTTCCCTGCAATTGACACAAAATATATTTATTGTGGGTAAACGGTGGCAGATAGGAAATATGTCCTCTTCTACTTTCTCCCTCTCTCCCTCCTTCCCTCTCTCTCTCTCTCTCTCTCTCTCTGTCTCTCCTCTGAACGTTGCACAGCAGCAGTGTGTTCTCAGTCCTTCTGCCTTTCTGAAATATGTTTCTCTCTGCTACCTTTAGGCAGCGCAGCGCTGCAAAAAGACACGTTGCTTTTGGCAAAAGTGCGGCGCTAATTGATTGCAACAAGCCAGAGGCTACAGGTTGTCCACTTCTGATCTACAATCCTAGGCTGCTGCAAGGCACGGGTGTGCAAAGGTGCACTGGCTCGGAACACCGAGGTTGCGTTAGCTCGCAGGCTTAATGGGGAACCCTTACTCTTGTTTTTCCCGTGAATCGGTCTAATCGCTCGTTAAAGCAGAGGCTCTTAGGGTGTGACGCCAATGCACGAAATGCAGGTCGTCCTTTGTTTAGAGGTTGCCTCGGAGAGTGACTGTGTGCCAAATGTGCTGATAATTAATGGTACACAAAAATATTCATTTTTTCCAACCAAGGCCTGCATTTGCAGCAACAGCAACAAGCCTTCAGTGTGAAACTGATTAAAAACTGGTCAGTTTCAAGCAGCATCTGCTGGGTAGCTTCTACCGTGTTTCCCCTCAAAATAAAACCGGGCGGGTCTTATATTAATGTTTGCTCCAAAAGACACATTAAAGCTTATTTTCCATTTGGAGCTTATATTCGGGGAAATACAGTACTAAATGCGTCCGTCTGGCTGACGATCTTAACTGGGGTGGGGCTTATATTACGAGCGTCCTGCAAAATCATGCTAGGGCTTATTTTCCAGTTTAGTCTTAGTTTTGGGGAAAGCTGGCTGGGTGACTTTGGGTCAATCACCAGGAGACAGTGAGTTCTAGTCCCGCTTTAGGCGTAAAAGCTGGCTAAGTGACTCTGGCCCAGTAATCTCCTCTTAGTCCAACCCACCTCACAGGGTTGCTGTCTGAGAAATAGGAGGAGCAATGTGTGTTGGATATGTTCTCTTCCTTGGGTTATCTGTAAAAGTAACAAAGGGGAGATCTAAATAAATCAAGTTGCAGGCTTTTTAAAGTCAGGTTTTGCTGCACAGATGTCAGGAGTTTTTGCAACGCAAGTATTGTTCCGTCCTCCAATCACTCCCGCAATTCGGAATTTTAGGTATTATGACATCGTTGAAGACCGTGTCTCGCCAACGCTGGTGTCAGACTACCACAAGCGCCTCTCTCAGTGCGAGCAGCTCTATGGCAAGTTCCAAGTCCTCAGGAACAGCCTCTTGGCCTGCGTTTCCGACTCTGAAAAGGACAACGTCTCCATGGTGGAAGGGATGAAACTCTACGACCAGATCGAGCACTTGAAACAGAAGCTGAAAATGATTGAAAACCTTCTGTTCAGGTAAAGCAAATATTTCATGGTTTAAAGCTCTGGAACAAAGAATTTATGTTGCCTGCAGAATCCAATGCAAAGTGGACTGTTTCCCCTGCCCCCCCATCCCCCCCACCCCGGCCGCCTGGTTTAAATTCTTTTGTGGAATAATTTTGTTTGCTTACCTCGGTCTCGGGTCCAAAGCAGATTATAGGTTAAATATTTGATGGCAATTAATGGATTTACTTTTTTTTTCCTGTTAACCATAGCTGCCTCAGGAAAACAGAGGGAAATCAGAAGTGTGCCGCTTCTGATTTTAAAAGCCATTATTGCAAATGTTGGGAGTTACTGTAACAGAATAACAGAGTTGGAAGGGACCTTGGAGGTCATCTAGTCCAACCCCCTGCTCAGGCAGGAGACCCTATACCATTTCAGACAAATGGCTGTCCAGTTTCTTCTTAAAAACTTCCAGTGTTGGAGCATTCACAGCTTCTGGAGGCAGGTTGTTCCACTGGTTAATTGTTCTAAGTGTCAGGAAGTTTCTCCTTAATTCTAGGTTGCTTTTCTCCTTTATTAGTTTTCATCCGTTGCTTCTTGTCCTGCCTTCAGGTGCTTTGGAGAATAGCTTGACTCCCTCTTCTTTGGGGCAACCCCTGAGATACTGGAAGACTGCTATCATGTCCCCCCTCATCCTTCTCTTCGTTAAACTAGACATAGCCAGTTCCTGCAACCAGCTGTATCAGAATACAAAGCAGATTTCTGTTTTTCTGACAGGAAACATCAATTATACCATAAGCCAGGGGGTCCAACCTTGACAACTTTAAGACTTGTGGACTTCAATTGCCAGAATTCTCCCACTTTCTAGCCTAGTATATTAAACACTAGACCAGGGGTAGGCAACCTTGGCTCTTTTATGACTCGTGGACTTCAAATCCCAGAATTCTTGAGCCAGCCATGCTGAGGGGAAATGGAGAGGTTTCCAAGTTGAGCCATGCTGGCTCAGGAATTCTGGGAGTTGAAGTCCACGAGTCATAAAAGAGCCAAGGTTGCCTACTCCTGCACTAGACCAAACTGGCTCTCCTTAGCTACCTGCTTGTTGTTGTTTTTTTTGTTCTAGATACGTCTTCGGTTATAAGAAGCACGCTGGCCTCAAAGCGAAAGGACTCCGTTCCTCTAATGCCACCCTCACCCACGTTGTCTGTTCTACAGTCCAGTCGGGTTTCTTGCAATGCCTGTTCAGGGACAAACTTACTCCGGAACATTTCAATGAAGAAATTGAAATTCAGGTTGGCTTTGTTAAATTATTTCTGGATAGGTCAGTGTCTTCCCTTCTCTTTAGAGGCTCAAGATTGGCTAGATAGCACTTCCTGGGGTTCTTTTTACAGTGGCCGTCAAGCTCATTTACGGTCCTTAATCAGCCAGGGATAGCGAACCCAAACACAACTAAAACATGAGAAATAAGAGGAAACTAAAAAAATAAAAAAGAGCTGACACACTAAAGCAGCGGTTCTCAACCTGTGGGTCGCGACCCCATTTGGGGTCGAACGACCGTTTCACGGGGGTCGCCAAACACCGCAGTCCGCCATTTTTTTCCCCTTTTCCCCTCGGCCGGCGCAGGGGAAAGCACTGCGCATGCGCGGGGGTAGCACTGCGCATGTGCGATGCGGGCCCGTCATACCGTGCTGTGCCGCGCATGCGCAATTCGGGCTGTCCCGCGCGCCGCGCATGCGCTATTTGGGCCGTTGCACTGCACATGCGCGATTCAGGCCGTCGTGCACACGCCGCACATGCGCGGTTCGGACCGTCATGCTGCGCATGCGCGATGCTGGCCGTCGCGCTGCGCATGCGCGGTGCAGGTCAGGGTCTCGGGCTGAAAAAGGTTGAGAACCACTGCACTAAAGAGTGTTGACCCGGACTTAGGGGACAGTGAATACGTGCAGATGGCCCCGCTCTCTCTGGCCACTTGCAGACCCGTGATTGCAAGGTGGTCATGAAAGGACAGCAAAGGAAACACCCAATATCTTAACTCACCCAGGAACACATGGTGCCTTGGGGAAACACCCAAACCACCCAAAAGGGAACATGTTTAGCTACTTCTGCTTTCTTCCTTCTTATCTACAGTGTGCCAGCCTTAAAGGGCGAAGTCTCTATGTCAGTGATGGCGAACCTTTTAGAGACCGAGTGCCCAAAACCTGCCCCCCGTCCCCACTCCGCCCTTCCCACTGGGCCACCCACCACCTCCTTGGTCTGCCCCAGATCACCCAGGCAGCCCAGCAGCATCATGGCGGCCACGCCCTCCGCCTGTGCCCCGCAGCATCATCTGTGTGCAATCGGGCACAAGGGTGGAGTCTTGTCCCCGCTGCCCGGCTACCATGTCCTTGGCTGCGCTGCTTCGTGTGGGCCATGCCCAGGGGTGACTCTCCTCCAGGGAGGGCTGCTGGTGAGAAGGGGGCCATGGGAAGAGGCAGGGCTGGAGAGACGGTGTGTGTGCCCACAGAGAGGGCTCCAAGGGCCACCTCTGGCACCCGTGCCATAGGTTCGCCACCACTGCTCTATCTTATGTGTGTCAGCTTTGCTGGGTGCATTGCTTATGTAATCAACATAGGTATAAAAATAAGGCCTTTTTCGATACTTGAGGCTTTTCTCTTTTTTAGGGAAGCCCATCTTTGCTCAGCTCAATAAATACGTAACTCTTGAAGGCAACTTCTGGCTTTCTGTATTTTTTTTATCAAGCAAAACCTTCAGAATCTGCATATCAAGAGGGAGAAAAATGATGGCATTCAGCTGTAAAGAGAAGGTAAAGGAATTAATTGTGACTCATCACTGGGTCCTCCTAGCCCTCAGATTGAATCCTGACTTATGATTGTCATCTTAAGATGTTCAGCCATTACGGAGTGAGCGATCGGAATGGTTTTAAGTACTTGGTAGCTGCCCTGCTAGGCCAGAGTGTTTCCCACACAACGTCTGGTCTTCTTTATTAATTAATTAATTAATTAATTAATTAATTAATTATTAAATTTCTATACCGCCCCTCTCCCGAAGGACTTGGGGCGGTGTACAGCCTTAAAATTTAAAAAAACATATAAATGTACAAAATTAAAATATTTAAAAATAAATTAAACAAATTAGGCCATAAAATCCCATATAAAACCCAATATGTGCGAATCCTAAAATCCTAAAAATTACACAATCCCCCTAAAACATTTTCACCCGGTTGGAGCCGGAGCTTCTATGCAAGGCCGGCCTGTTGAAAAATGAAAGTTTTCAGTTCCAGAAGGAAGGTGCGTAAGTCCATCATCGTACGGAGTTCGGGGGGGGGAGCTCGTTCCATAGCGTGGGAGCTCCCACAGAGAAGGCTTTCCCCCTGGGGGTCGCCAGTCGACATTGTCTGGCCGACAGCACCCTGAGGAGGCCCTCTCTGTGGGAGCGTACCGGACAGCGGGAGGTATTTGCTAGCAGTAAGCGGTCCTGTAAGTATCCGGGTCCGATGCCATGGAGCGCTTTAAAGGTGGTCACTTTGAACCGTACCCGGAAGACCACCGGCAACCAGTGCAGCTCGCGCAGGAGCGGTGTTACATGGGAGCGCCACAACGCTCCTGTCACTACCCGCGCGGCCGCATTCTGGGCCAGTTGGAGCCTCTGGGTGCACCTCAAGGGGAGCCCCATGTAGAGAGCATTACAGTAGTCCAGCCTGGAGGTAACAAAGGCATGAGTGACTGTGCGTAGCGAGTCCCGGTCTAGGAAGGGACGCAACTGGTGCACCAGGCGAACCAGTTCATTCCCTTTCTCACATGGTTGCTGAAATGCAGGACAGATGGTCCTTGACTTGCCACCACAATTGGGCCCAAAGTTTCTGGTGCTAAGCAAGGCATTTGTTAAGCAAGTTTTACAAACTTGCTTGCCACAGTTGTTAAGGGAATTACCGCAGTGGTAAAAGGGGGCAAAAAAATTCAGGTTGCTAACTCCGTAGTTGCTGAACAGCTGAAGATGACAGTAATAAGCCATGACTAAATTGGAGGGCTAGCAGGACCAAGGGATGAGTCACAATTAATTCCTTTACTCTCCCTTCACAGCTGTTAAGTGAACCTGGCTTCCCCATCGATTTTGCTTGTCAGAAGGTTGCAAAAGGGGATCACGTGACCCCGGGACACTGCAACCGTCATGTATACATGCCAGTTGCCAAGCATCTGGATTTTGATCACGTGACCACAGGGATGCTGCAACGACCATCCGTGTGAAAAACAGTCATAAGCCAGTGCCGTTGTAACTTTAAACGGTCACTAAGTGAATGGGTATAAAATGGAGTACTGCAAAATCATCCACGCCTTTTTGTAAGTTTTTGGTGTGGGTTCCAGACCTTGCTAATCTTCCTAGCTGGAATTTTAAACGCTTTCTGTTGTTTTATCCTGTTTTTATTTGGTTGCACGCTACCTGGAGTTGTTTTTAAGAGGGGCGGCCAATATCAACCTTTTAAATAAATAATTACTTTTCAACGTGGCAACGATTGGATGAAATGAAACGAACAGGGGTTAGTCTTATCTGAAGTGTATTAACTTCCACCTCGTCCTGAATCCAAGCTCATTTCTTGCTTGGTTTTCCTGTTTGCTTGTTCTGCTTTTTGACAGGCATTGCCCCAGTTCTCCAGCGTTCATTACTCCGTATGTTCTTTCTTAGTTCCACAATGATCCACAGTCTGCTTTGAATGCTTGCTACGAAGGAGACAGAGTCATAATTTGTCCTGGCCATTACATTATTGAAGGAGCATTGTCTGTCGCTGATTCTGTTACACTAGAAGGTGAGTATTTCGGTCTATTTTTTAAAAATTCCCCTTTAAAGAGAGAGAAATCCCTTCTTCCTGGATGGGAGAATTGCCGCAGGACAGATATTCAGATATTCAGAATAAGAGAATTGGAAGGGACCTTGGAGGTCATCTAGTCCAAACAGGAAACCCTATACCATTTCAGACAAATGGCTGTCCAGTCTCTTCTTAAAAACCTCCAGGGTTGGAGCATTCACCGCTTCTGGAGGCAGGTTGTTCCAATGGTTGATTGTTCTCACCGTCAGGAAATTTCTCCTTAGTTCTAGGTTGCTTCTCTCCTTGATGAGTTTCCATCTGTTGCTTCTTGTCCTGCCTTCAGGGGCTTTGGAGAACACATTGACCCCTCTTCTTTGTAGCAGCTCCTCAATTACAGTATGGGAACACTGCTTTCATGTCACTCCTAGTCCTTCTTTTCCAGGTTAGACATATCCAATTCTTGCAACCGTTTTTCTTATGTTTTAGCTTCCCGTCCCCAATCATCTTTCTTGCTCTGCTCTGCACTCTTTCCAGAGTCTCAGCATCTGTGGTGACCAAAACTGGATGCAATATTCCAAGTGTGGTCTTACCAAGGCATTATAAGGTGGTCCTATTCCTATGATTTTTATTCCAAATGTGCAGTTAACTACACCAGGTGTTAAATTTTCACCTCTCTCATTCATCTCTCTCTGGTGGATGACCCGTTTGAATTCAAATGTACATACCCGAATCTATGTTCCTATATATTTTAAAATGAAAGATAAAATTGAACAAGAACTATGATGTAGGGATAAAAAAAAAGGAGAGATAGGAAAAATAAGAGAAGAAAAGTGCAGGAAGCAAAGAAAAGAAAGGTAAATAAACAAATTCAGATATTCTTTTACGGCAATTCTAAGTATAAATGTAAATTAACCTTATTTTATGCTGGGTTGTCTGCTTGAATTCCTAAATGATGCTTTTATTTAGTGCAGAGATTTTGGAGATTCTGAATGCAAACTGGGATAAAACTCATAACTCCGAGGCCCATTCTGTGCAGATCAAACTTTTTAATATTATCAAACTCATTTTTTCCCTAGCCTTCCATATTCTGTTATTTAATTGGCAGCACCAATTGTATATAATTAATTGTCTAGCATTTCTGAAGGTGTATTTCCTTGATGAGCACCTGAAGGGTTGCTTAATTGCTGTTTTTTTTTAAAAAAAAAATCCGTTTTCTTTCTTAAAAATAAATCCAAATAGGGAACAATTTAAAGAAAATGAGAATAAATTAAAAAGCGAGGCTTTAACATTTATTGTAAGCTAAGGAACACATTCGGTAAAAACATTTGGGCCAGGAGGTTAAGTGAGTTCTGCTGGGTGATTGGATTCATTGTTGATTATTTCTCTTGTAAGATGAGAATTATTTTTTTTCCAGCCTTGGATGTTTGTTATCTGAATTGTTGGTTTAATTTTCATTTTTGGTTTTACTTTTCATACATTGCTGGGAGATGGATGGCCGCCTAAATGGTGTAGCCAAACAAATAAAAACATATAAGAAGGATGTGCTGATTAGCTCAAAGTCTACAGTACAGAGAGAATTCCAAATCAGATAAAAAAGCAGCTGAACCAGTGTTTCGGTGATTAGAGGATCTTAAGTTAATGCCAAAAAAGGGCCAAGCTTAAGGCAAAATTAATGAACAGGGACAGAATTCTACAATTCGGTTTCTTGTATCAAGAATGCTTATTTTTAGATTCTCACTCCGCAAAATATTGTGTAGATTCTAGACCACAGAGAGCTTTCCAGTAACACTGCAGTGTTTCCGAACTGAAGGCAAAAAAAGCTTCAAATCCTGGATGTGTGGGTAGTTTTTATCTGTCCTTAACCTAGATGTGGCCTTTCAGCGCAGCTGCAGACTTCCTGGAAAGGACCTAGCTGCTTTAAAGAGCTGCAGACAGAGGCAGCATTTGTAGAGGATCTTCAACGAATCACAAAAGGAGATGTGTGCGGTGATACCATTGCACTAACACCACTCATAAGCACATGTCATTTACTCATGCTGTGGGTGTGCGGGCGCATGTGTGCCCCCAAGCACATTACAGCTACCGGTAATTCTCGACTTAAGACCTTCTGTTTAACAACGTTTGAAGTTACCGCTTATGACCGTTGCGGTGTCTCTGCAGTCACAGGATCCCAATCCAGGCATTTACAACACTTGCTGTGTCCCAGGGTCTCCGTTTGTGACTTTCCTAGCCCGCTTCCAACAAGCAGAGTCAATGGGGAAAGATGGATTGACTTCATGACTGCATGACGCATTAAGCAACCGTTGTGATTTGCTTAATCACTGTGACAAAAGGCGGTAAAATCAGTCTCAGCTCACTTACTGACCACCTTGCTTAGCAACAGGGTTCCGGTCCCATTGTGGTCGTACGTCTAGACTACCTATATGCTGTCGAATCCAAAAGGTGAGGGGGGCATGGCACTCTCTGAGCTTACTTGTTTTCTTGCAGACGTTTCATTACCCAACTAAGCATCATCATCAGTGCTTGTAAAATTGCAAAGAAGGCCCAACGAGAGAATCATTGCAGCTTGTCAGGATGAATTTGGGGGCACGGCTAGCTTTTTTGTTTTTTAAGGAGGAAGGGTAGGCTGCTAGTACTGAATCAGAATCAGAATAGAGCTGGAAGGGACCTTGGAGGTCTTCTAGTCCAGCCCCCTGCTCAAGCAGGAGGACCTATACCATTTCAGACAAGTGACTTTCTAGTCTATGCAGATTTAATTAAATCCTAGCTTCTTACAAGGCACCTAGAACACTTTTTGTCTTCTTCAAGTTGACAGCTTTATCATGCATCTCTTCATTCGATCCATCTCTTGAGTTTGGACATGCTTAAAAAAAAAAAGCAGAAAAAATAAATGCCATGACGCAAGATGGAGAACGCTTCCCTGTGAGAGCAGCCGGGCCTCCGATGGGGAATGGCTAGAGACCTCCCCCCAGGGGCCGAGAAACATCTGAGACCCCTGGGATTTTGGCAGCGGAACATCTTAGTCTCCCTGAGATATGTCTGTCAGCTCCCTTCTTGCCAGGAATGGACGAAGCTGAGTGGTGGTAACAGCGTACTTCCCCCTGCGGCCTGCGGTGAGGTGAGAAGCCAGCTGGGAGTCGGGAGGCCACCGCGAAAGAGAAGAGCTCGGCGGCGGCTCCCCCCTCCCCCACCATGTGAACGAGTGACTCTTGAAAAGACTGCTGAGAGGCTCCTGGCTTTGAGAGGCCGCCGCGAGGGGGAACAGCTTGGCAGCTGGCCTCCCCCTCCCCCCTTCTACCATCATTATGCTCAGGTAGGCAGTCGAGAGGCATTGGTGCTGGGAGGCCGCCGCAAAAGGGAAGATCAGCGGCGCTCCCCCCCCTACCATCATGTGAGCTAGTGGTTCGGGGAGACAGCTGAGAATTGCAGGGGATAGAGGGGGCAGCATGGACCTGGCGGTGAGGGAAACAACGTGGTCATGCTTCCCCCCTCCCCTGTGAATTGGTGAACGAGCGGCCAACGGTGAGGCCAAATGGGAGAACTGTAGTGGCCTCCCCCACCCCATGAGCTTTGTGCGGGAAGGAAAGTCGAACTGAGCACTATCAGGAGGGGCAGTAAGACAGCCCTGAAGAAAGAATCCCGGATTATGACTCTGGTGCTGCCCTTATGGACCCCTTTTCAGAGACCTGGTCCTTGCCCCTGGCAGCACATATGCGAATCTGTGGATCGTGGATTAAACGAAGCAGGATGGAACAACATAGGGGCTTTTCCTGCTCGGACCACTCAAAATCTACCTTCATTATTATTATTATTATTATTATTATTATTATTATTATTATTATTATTATTATTATTATTATTATTATTTTTACCATCACCCTGATAGAAACTTGGTACTTGGACCTTAATTCAGACTTGACTGCCTGGTTTCTTGCCGGACCCTATCGATTCATCTTACTTGACTGGCTGCTTACTCGAAGTGGACGCTTCTTGCATTGCGAGACTCCCCCCTCTCGCAATTATGGCCCTCTGTTCTATCAAGGGCCCATCTCGAGGATGGACTTTGGAGTCCTGAGAGATGGCATGCATCAAAAAAGGGGCTTTGGGGTTTTTTAAATAGGTACTTAGTCAAAGTTTTAAGGGTGGGGAGGGGTGGGGAAGGAGTGTTTAGGGCAGGGGAAGAAATTGTCAGAAGGGAACAAGAAGACAGGCCAGGCGACGGAAGGGGACGGAGTCCTGAGGGTGTGGACGGGGGGTTGATTAAGACTAACTCAGTTCCAATAAGTACCGTTAGCGGGAGGGGCAGGTATGGTGGGAGCAGGGGGGCCGTATCATAATAAGGGAGCGCGCACCCGCTGCTTACGAGCGGTCGTGCGCTCCGACCCCCAAGGCTCAACCTGTTCTCGGGGTTGTTCAGAACCACAGGGCCCTGGCTGTAGGCTGATGCTGTGCAATGCCAGGTCTGTGGTAAATAAGGCCCCCCTCATTCAAGATTTAATCTCAGAGGGGGGAGCAGACCTGGCGGGTATAACGGAGACCTGGTTGGGACCAGAGGGCGGTGTCCCTCTGGTGGAAATGTGCCCATCGGGTTTCCTTGCATTCCACCAGCCGAGAGCTCAAGGCAGGGGTGGGGGAGTGGCGGTCGTGATCAGGGAAGGTTTCAGGCTGAGGGAGGTCACTGTTCCTCAGACGGCAGGCTGTGAATCCCTTCTGGTGAAGTGGGACCTAGGGGGTCCGAGGGTGGTGTTGATTACGTACCTGGCGCCCTGCCACGTATCAACCTCCCTGCCCGAGCTCCTGAGCGTTGTTGCCGCGGTGGTGGTTGAGGTCCCCAGGCTAATAGTCATGGGTGACTTCAACCTGCTGTCCGGGGGCGGGGCGTCCGGGGAGGCTCGGGAGTTCATGGCTTCCATGACAGCCATGGACCTGACCCAGGTAATTCAAGGCCCCACACACACAGGGGGGAACACGCTTGACCTGGTTTTTGTCTCTGGACAGTGGCTGAGTGGTCAGAGTGTAGGGGATATAGTCATTGAACCCCTGTCATGGTCTGATCACTCTCTCCTATGCTTGGACTTTCGGACCGTTGCACCCCACCGCAGGGTGGCGGAACCGGTGAGATGGTACCGCCCCAGGCGGCTGATGGAACCCGAGCGGTTCCAGGCAGAGCTTGGGCCAATTCCTGAGGTTCTGACACACGACTCGGTTGGAGAGCTGGTGGCGGCCTGGGACAGGGCGGCTGCCGGTGCCCTGGATCGAGTTGTGCCTTTGCGGCCTGTGATTCAGCGTGGGTCTCGACTGGCCCCGTGGTATAACGAGGGGTTGAGAGAGATGAAACGCCGGAAAAGACGCCTAGAGAGCAGTTGGAGATCGAGCCGTGCCGAATCTGACCGAACATTGGTAAGAGACCATATTAGGTCCTACCTAATGGCGATAAGAGCAGAGAAGTGTTCCTACCTCACTGCTCTTATTGCGTCATCAGATAACTGCCCAGCCTCCTTGTTTAGGGTGACCCGCTCCCTCCTTCATCAGGAGGTGAGGGGAGACCCCTTAGAGGGTAGAGCTGAGGATTTCGGAAAATATCTGTATGATAAAATCGCTCAGATACGGGAAGGCTTCGACTTCAACTGGGTATGTCCAATGGGAGAGGCGGAGGCTGGTCTTGAGACTGTTACCTGGGTTGAGTTTGACCCTGTGACCCCCGAGGACGTGGACAGGTGGCTGGGGGGACTTAGGGCGACCACATGTTTACTGGACCCGTGCCCCTCCTGGTTGGCGCTGGCCTCCCGGGAGGTGGTACGAGGCTGGTTCCGAGCAATTATCAACGCTTCCTTGAGTGAGGGTGTCTTTCCCGCTGCCTTGAAAGAGGCAGTGGTGAGACCCCTCCTCAAGAAGCCTGCCCTGGATCCAGCTGTTTTATCAAACTACCGTCCCGTCTCCAACCTTCGCTTTCTTGCGAAGGTTGTTGAGAGTGTGGTTGCCCGACAGTTCCCGCAGCACCTGGAGGAATCGTCATATCTCGATCCGTTCCAGTCGGGCTTCAGGCCTGGCTACAGCACGGAAACAGCATTGGTCGCATTGGTGGATGATCTCTGGCGGGCCCAAGACAGGGGTTGCTCCTCTGTTCTGGTACTATTGGACCTCTCGGCGGCTTTTGATACCATCGATCATGGTATCATGCTGCAACGGTTGGAGGGGCTGGGCATAGGAGGCACTGTCTTGCAGTGGTTCTCCTCCTTCCTCTCTGGCCGGATGCAGTCTGTGTTGACAGGGGGCCAGAGGTCGACCCCGAGACCCCTCGTATGTGGGGTACCTCAGGAGTCGGTCCTCTCGCCTCTACTGTTCAACATTTATGTAAAGCCGCTGGGTGAGATCATCCGTGGTTTTGGCGTGGAGTACCACCAGTACGCTGATGATACCCAGCTGTACATTTCCACGCCAAACCACCCCAACGATGCCCTTGCCGTGCTGACCCAGTGCCTGGAGGCCGTGCGGGTATGGATGGGGAGAAACGGACTCAAGCTCAACCCCTCCAAGACCGAGTGGCTGTGGTTACCGTCGTCCCGGTACAGCCAGCTGATTCCATCGCTGTGTATTGGGGGCGAAACAGTGGCTCCCACAGGAAGGGTTCGCAATTTGGGAATCCTCCTGGATTCACGGCTGTCCTTAGAGGACCATCTGACGGCCGTGGCTGGGAGGATGTTCTACCAGGTTCGCCTGGTGCGCCAGTTGCGTCCCTTCCTAGACCGGGACTCGCTACGCACAGTCACTCATGCCCTCGTGACCTCCAGGCCGGACTACTGTAATGCTCTCTACATGGGGCTCCCCTTGAGGTGCATCCGGAAGCTCCAACTTGCCCAGAATGCGGCCGCGCGGGTAGTGATGGGAGCGTCGTGGCGCTCCCACGTAACACCGCTCCTGCGTGAGTTGCACTGGTTGCCGGTGGTCTTTCGGGTGCGGTTCAAGGTGTTAGTGACCACTTTTAAAGCGCTCCATGGCATCGGACCCGGATACTTACAGGACCGTCTACTGCCAGCAAATACCTCCCGCCGTCCGGTACGCTCCCACAGAGAGGGCCTCCTCAGGGAGCCGTCGGCCAGACAGTGCCGGCTGGCGACCCCCAGGGGGAGAGCCTTCTCTGTGGGAGCTCCCACGTTATGGAACGAGCTCCCCCCCGAACTCCGTATAATAACAGATTTACGCACCTTCCGTCGGGAACTAAAAACATTCCTTTTCCGACAGGCCGGCCTGGCATAGAAGCTTCGGTTCCAATAGGGTCAAAATGTTTTAGGGGGACTGAGTATTTTTTAAGATTTTAAATTTTGTATGTTTTGGGTTTTAAATGGGATTTTGGCCAAATTATTTAATTTATTTTTAATTATTTTAAATTTTGTATATTTATATTTTTTTTAAATTTTAGGCTGTACACCGCCCCGAGTCCTTCGGGAGAGGGGCGGTATAGAAATTTTATTAATAAATAAATAATAAATAAATAAATATTCCCTGGTTGCCATGTCATTATGCTAGTGACAGGCCATAAAAGCTTTACATGCTCATAAATTTCTTTAAGTGGTTTGGAGTAAACAATAGCAGATAACTGAGTTAACTTAGCCTTGGTCTTAAAAAAAAAGCAGGTTTTTTTTATATAATAAAAAATTATTTTATTAAAACCATCAACATTAAACATAAGTTCATATTAAAAAGCAATCATCATATATCCTGCAATACAACTCTAAGGATCAGTTTTTGTGAACATCTGGTTTAGTAAACATTTCTCACTCCTCACGTCAAGCCTCAACTATATGCCTGGTACGAATATACTTCTGAAGCTCGAATGAACAATAGGTGATAGACTAGAAACAGCAGATAGACCATATATAAAAGAAACACCAATCAAAAAAGCAGTTGTTTTAAAGACTTACCTAAGGGTGAGGAAACCGCAGACCTTTCCTTTTAAATGATGTGGAGGTTTATAAATAGGAGATCTGAATCATGATATGGGACGACAATGGGATCAAATAGATGCTCTCTCATGACAAAACGTTCCTTTCTGTCCATTTTAATGTAACGAAAAGAAAATCAGTCCTAAAACTGGAAGGACTAGTGTGGTCTCCCATCGCATAACATTCACATGTTTATTTATTAAACTTGTGTGCTGCCCAACTCATCTAGAAGCTTACAACCAGTTAAAAACAACACGACAAAACAGGAAAACAATAAATATTAACACTAAAACTGCCTTAAAATTAACAAAGGTGGGGAGGAAAGGAGCAAAACACACACAGGGAGAAGATGGGGGGGGGTCTTATCACAATCTATTGAGCACCTCCAGGATGACATGGCCCCAGGACAATTAGTAGAGTCAGATGTTCAGGCCATTTCTGAAGGCCAAGATGGCAGGTGAGTACCCCCTCTTGGGGGTAGGTTGTTCCAGATGGTAGGGGCCACAGCACAGAAAAGGATCTTCTCCTGGACCCCTGCAAGCCCAAATTCCTTGACCAATGGTTTGCAACTTGCCCCTTTTGCTAGCAGGGTGGGATGGGCCAACCCCATTGAGGTGAGACAGTTTGTCAGATAACATTGAAATTAACAACCAGGAGACTGGCTACTCACGAGCAATCTTAGTTGTTTGCTTATCGCTGCCTTCTAAATGGGGAGTATTACAAGTCCTTTGGATGTCCAGCATTTTGGACCTGGAGCCAAGAAGGTGCTTTAGAGTGGACAAGGTAGGTATGCCATTCCTCTGGTGCTTCTTTAAAGAAGAGATGTGTCTTCTCCTGGCCCTGCCAGATGGGTCATGCAACCCTAGGAAAACACATGTTTCAGGTAAGGAGATTCCAGCAACATACCCACGATGTCTCAGAAGGGCTTTATCACAGCCTGTTGGCACTACCTTATTTATGTTTTCCTGGGATTGCACAGCCATTGAGTGAGGCCAGGAAAAGAGGCTGCTTCTTTAAAAGGTATCTTTCCACAGCTCATCCTACCTCATTTGTTTGAAGGGATTACCAAGGAATTTATCTTTAAGCCGGTGTGTTACCTTCAAGGTGCACTGTGTTATAGTTGGAGATGGCGTGAGCCGTACCTGGGCACATCTGGAGAATATCAATTTGAGAAAAGCTAATTCAAG
Organism: Bothrops alternatus; assembly: GCA_034064705.1. NCBI lineage: Eukaryota > Metazoa > Chordata > Lepidosauria > Squamata > Viperidae > Bothrops > Bothrops alternatus. The sequence goes on from JARGCV010000235.1 coordinate 1,355,261, forward strand.
AGACATGAAGCCATTTTATCATTCCTAAGTGGTACATAACGGTACCTCTCTTAAAACAACGCTTTAAGTAGATAAGTGATGCTGCACAGATTAGGAAGGGTTACTTGTTTAATCAAGAATACGGCTTCCAATATATTTTGAATACTGCTTCCTGAAAAAAAAATGAATAGACATCATCTTCTTTAAAATTGAGTCATTTTGTGTAATGCACTACCACGAGTTTGGACATAGGAGACCGCTGAATATAGCAGACTGATGTTTATAATGCAGATGCGTAGAATTATGATTCAAATCCCAGTCAATATGTTTTTCTAGAACAGTACAAAGATCAACGATCAGTGTTTAGAATAATTCCTGGCTGTCTAGCATGATGGGATTGTAGAACTAGAGAATATGTTATTTCTATCCTACATAAACATGGGATGAGGTGGAGAGAGTATTTCTCTATGGAAGGATCTACTTTGGAGATCTACCAAAAGATAATCACTCTTTCTTTTTTTTTTTTTTTGCAAAGGCTATGGACTGCCGGATGACATCGTGATAGAAAAGCAAGGGAAGGTACATGCTTTCGTGGAATGTGCCGGAAAGGATGTGAAAATTTCTAACTTGAAGCTTATCCAACATGATGCGGTGAAAGGCATTTTGAGTGAGTTTCTTGACTTCCCGAGTGAAATGAGGCATCTGCAACCAATGGATGTTCCAAGATGTACTGCTGGGACTGATAGCAATAGCCCTTAGACTTATATACCGCTTCATAATCTCTTCATAATCCCAAGGCACCTAAGCATAGCTGGAAGGGTTGGGAGTTGGGGGCACTGTTTTGCAGTGGTTCAGCTCCTACCTCACTGGTCGGTCGCAGTCGGTGCTGGCAGGGGGTCAGAGGTCGACCCCTAGGTTCCTCCCTTGTGGGGTCCCTCAGGAATCGGTCCTCTCCCCTCTGCTGTTTAATATTTACATGAAACCGCTGGGTGAGATCATCTGCCAACATGGGGTGAGATATCATCAGTATGCTGATGATACCCAACTTTACATTTCCACCCCGTGTCACTTCAGTGAAGCAGCGGAAGTGATGTGCCGATGTCTGGAGGCTGTTAGGGTTTGGATGGGTGCTAACAAGCTCAAACTCAACCCTGACAAGACGGGGTGGCTATGGGTTCTGCCTCCCAAAGACAATTCAACCTGTCCGTCCATCATCCTGGGGGGGGGGATTTTTGACCCCCTCAGAGAAGGTCCGCAACTTGGGTGTCCTCCTCGATCCACAGCTAAATTTGGAACATCATCTTTCGGCTGTGGCGAGGAGGACATTTGCCCAGGTTCGCCTGGTGCACCAGCTGCGGCCCTATTTGGACCGGGAGTCTCTTCTCACAGTCACTCATGCCCTTATCACCTCGAGGCTCGACTACTGCAATGCTCTCTACATGGGGCTACCTTTGAAAAACGTTCGGAGACTTCAGGTAATGCAGAATGCAGCCGCGCGAGCTGTATTGGGCTTACCCAGAAATGCCCATATTTCAACATCACTCCGTGTTGGTTATGACCTATAAAGCCTTACATGGCATCGGACCAGGTTACTTGCGGGACCGTCTGCTGCCGCATGAAACCCAGCGACCGGTTAGGGCCCACAGGGTCGGCCTTCTCCAGGTCCTGTCAGCCAGACAGTGTCGCCTGGCAGGGCCTAGGGGAAGAGCCTTCTCTGTTGCGGCCCCGGCCCTCTGGAATCAACTCCCCCCAGAGGTCCGTGTTGCCCCCACTCTCTCCGCCTTTCGCAAACTGTTAAAGACACATCTTTGCCGGCAGGCCTGGGGCAGTTGACACCTTGCCCCAGCCAGGGTATGTTTGTTGTAAGTTTGTTTCGGATGATGGGTTTTAATCTAGGGGTTTTATAATGTATTTGATTTCTATATGCTACTGATTATGTTGTAAGCCGCCCTGAGTTTTCGGAATAGGGCAGCATAGAAATCGAAACAAATAAATAAATAAAATAAATAAATAACAATGACATTCCCAGCCCCACCCCACCGAGGTCCAAATCACTCGCGTGAACAAATCCTCTTTGTTATGAGAATTGTCTGGTATTTTCTCCTCACCTGCTAGAACAGTGATGGCGAACCTTTTAGAGACTGAATGCCCCAAAAACTGCCCCCAGCAATCCAGGTCCTCATTTCACCAACCTTGTATGGATGGAAGGTTGAGGCAACCTTGAGGCTGTCAGGATTGAACTCTTGGTAGTGAGCAGAGTCAGCCTGCAATACTGCTTTCTAACCACTGCGCCACCACGGGTCTATTACAAGGTGTTGTCTTCTGCTGGCTAACCTATGACAGAAGCCATCAGGAGAGAATAGCGCACAAGCAGTACTCTCTGGCACCCTTAAACTGGTTGCTGACCTCTCTAGTAAACTTAATACACTGAACCATGACTCCATCGTTGGGTTTGCTCAGTGTAGTTTACCTAACGACTGATTTTCAAAAATATATATATATATGACAAAGTCACAAAAGATAAACCAATGGGAACAGATCTGAAAGAAGAAAAAGCTCAGAAAAAAAAGGGGAAAGGCAAGGAAGAAACAGAAAAGAGAAATAGAAAAAGAATGACTTCCAACTTTCTTTGGTAGAGATATAAGTAAAAAGAATACATAAAACTCTATGATTGACACACGATGCCGTGGAAAATGTAATCAAGGGGAAAACCAACCGAGTCTAGCATGTTGTAGAAATGCATTTGCTAGGTTTTGGTTTTGTTTTGTTTTTTTTTTTAAAAAAAAACTGGACTAGTCGTCTGAACGCAGTCTTTGTTTTTTATATTAAGATAACCTTTATTGTCATTTTTGTACTGTGGGCACAACGGCACACATCAAAAATGAAATTTAGTTGCCCGTTCTCTGAGCTTGGCTGTTTGTTTGCAACCAAGTACTCATGATGTTACCTACTCAGGTACCGAAGCATCTGAAAGCAAACAACCAAGTTCAGAGAGGACCAAGAATTCCACAGACAAATATATTTGAGGATCCCATCCTTTGGGTAACACCCTGCTTCTTGATTATAATATTCAGAATTAACCGCTTTAGAGTATTCATTGTTCTAATGTTATTGTATTCCCTTTCCCCCATTCATTTCTTTCCATGTTAATGACCCATATTGATTTGATGTGTCTGGCTAAAAGTTTCTTTAAAGACTTTGTTTCCTAATGAGGACCTGCCATCTCTCCTGCCCTCTTTTCTCCCTCCCTCCCTCCGAATTTGATGAATTTTTGTTAGCTCTGTCCTTCTGCCTTTTGAAGAAGGTGATAATTAACACTTCATCATCTGAGATGTGGATTTGAATAACAAATGCTCCATGGGCTAGCAAGATTATTTCAGCACCTTTTATGTGAAAATATATTCACTCACCAAATAAAAAATAAAAAAAAATTGGGGAGATGGTGCTTGAGCCATTCTTGAAGAAAGCTATTAATTGCTTGTCCCTAATATATTCTTTAAAAGAGTAAATTTATACATTGTGTCCTTTTCCCAAAAAAGTGTTTAATATAAGCTTCTGCATTTTGATGCAAGAAAATCAGAACTTGCCTAAAACTTCTAGAAATGCTTCTTAATTTTCAAGAGTTCCTTTCTTCATCTTGGTTCCATCCAAAGTGTCGGGCAACACACCTCACGCAGGTTAAGGATCTGGGGAGTACTAACCCAACAGTTCAAAGATTTATTATATTTTATAACTGACTTGTTTAGAATAACTCTGCTCTGTTTCTTCAGACGAGACTTCTGAGAGCCCTTGTGTTGACTGCTACTTTTATCATCAAGAAATGATTGCGCTCATTGATTTTTAATCAAAGTGTGTGTCATCCACAAAAGAACCTGCCTACCAGCTTGTGCAACTCAAAATGCACCTGGGGCTTTGTGTTTTGAGATCAGTGGATGGCTATGTTTGTGCAAATCAGCCTCTGCTAACTTAAGAATGAGCTTGACAAAGTTGTTGAGCTCAAAAGCATTTTATTTATTTTTTATTTATTTTATTAAATTTCTATACCGCCCCTCTCCCGTAGGACTCGGGGCGGTTTTGGAATTCCTTTTTTTATGCTCACTGGGACGTTTTGTCTCTTAAGTCTTGATTGTGAGACCACAAATTCAAGAGCACAATATTTTTGCAGGTGTTCATCAAGGAAGGACCACTCTGGAAAACTGTGTGTTGCAGTGTGAAACAACTGGAGTTGCCATCCGGACATCTGCCGAGTTCTTAATGAAGAACTCTGACTTGTATGGATCTAAGGTAGGAACAGATGTTGGCATTCATTGGTTGTCCTCTTTCCCAGAGCGTCAAAGAGCTTCCACGGAACCATCGCTGTAGATGACATCTCTGTCAAAAGAAGCTGGATTGATCACAAATAAAGCTACGTGGGTTGCCAATACCAGCAATGGCACGTTGCAAGAGCTGGTAGAAGTCCAAGAATGGACCTCTTGATAGTTCTGTGCATGTTTGTTGAGAAATAGCTCTTGCTATGTTCAGAAGGTCTTAGCTGCTTGTGATGTAGCCATAGATTTGAACAAACTAGAGCGAATAGCTCACTCTTCCGCTACAGGGCATCCTGACTTGCGACCAGTTGTTTAGCAGATGTTTGAAATTATGACAAACTCCTCAAACATTACTTCATCGCAATGTAAAAAAGATGTTGAGATTCTAGAAAGAGTTCAGAGAAGAGCAACAAAGGTGATCAGAGGACTGGAGGCTAAAACATACAAGGAATGGTGGCTGGAATTCGGTATGTCTAGTCGAATGAAGAGAAGCACTAGGGGTGACATGATAGCAGTGTTCCAATATCTCAGGGGCTGCCCCAAAGAAGAGGGGGTCAAGCTATTCTCCAAAGCCCCTGAAGAAGGCAGGACAAGAAGCAACGGATGGAAACTGATAAAGGAGAGAAGCAACCTGGAACTAAGGAGAAACTTCCTGACAGTGAGAACAATCAACCAGTGGAACAACCTGCCTCCAGAACAGCGGTTCTCAACCTTTTTCAGGCCGCGACTCCGACCTGTGCTGCGCATGCGCGGCTCGACGGCCCGCACCGTGCATGCACGGCGCGATGGCCCGTGTCACGCATGTGCGGCACGCGCGCGACGGCCCGCATTGCGCATGCGACAGTTGCCTTTTGAAAAAGTACCTTTGGGACACCGTCTCTCCTATTTTTGACCTGCTTCTTAACCGCTTCTTCTCCTCCAAATTTCAGGGTGCTGGGATTGAAATCTACCCAGGCAGCACCTGCACTTTGATTGGGAATGGGCTACACCATTGCAAAGAAGGGATCCTTATCAAGGTGTGTTCTCGCTTGGAAGTTAAGTACCAACGTTTCAGTCTGTTGTTGAAAAGGATTGTTTAGCTATTCCAATTTTTCTTGTTTAACAGTCTTCCCCCCCCCCAGGATTTATTTTTATTTTTATTTTTAAAAAAGCACAAAAGGACTGCAAATGGAAGCGTAGCAAAGTGGTTCCTTCTCAAACGAGCAGTGTCGTTGTGTTCTGCTCGTTTTGTGGAGTAGAATCTTTCTCACAAAAGAAAGTTGGTGTTTTTTTTCATCATATAGTAACCCTTTACCAGTGCCCTCAGTTTTATTACTTCTGCACCAAAGGGACCCTACTGGGAAGTGTTGCAAAAACTGAGGTGTTTTTTCCCGAGAGGCAATTGAAACTTCTTGTTTTTTGCTTGAAGACAATTTGCTTCTCATCCAAGAATCGTTGTGAAATTTGATGAATGAGACTTGGAAAAGCACTCTATGTTTCTTTACCTACAGTAAAAGCAGGGAAAAATCCCCCACTGATAGGAAGATATATATTTTTATTGGGTTATTTGCCTGTGAGGTCAAGACAGTGTATTTGGTGGATCTCTCCTCCATTTATCCTCACTGTAGACTTGAAGGTAAGTTGGGCTGAGAGAGAGAGAGAGAGAGAGAGAGAGAGAGAGAGAGAGGGAGAGAGAGAGAGAGAGAGAGAGAGAGAGAGAGAGAGAGAGAGAGAAATTGTCCCAAGGTCACCCAATAATCTCCACGATCAAGCTAAGATTAGATCATGGACCTCTTCTGCCCAGGTTTGGTAAAACCCCGATTGCACAGTACCCGCAAAGCGGATTAGGAAATTAGGAAGCTGATTCCAGACACTGATTTCTGTAGCTCTGCTTAACATCTGGATGGCAGATGTTGGCAGGATGGCGAATGGCCTAGCTTTTGTTATTGCTTCTTTCCTCTTCATTACAAATCCTTACATGTGGGCCTTCGGCTTTCCATCTGCAAATAAGTTGAAAAGGCATCTCCTTAGAACTGTTTAGCTGGGTAGATCTCATGCATCTCTCTCTCGGCTTTTAGAACTTTTTGGATGACCATTGTGATGTTCCCAAGATAACCATGAAGAACAATGTGATACACAATAATGAAGGCTATGGTGTGGTGCTGGTGAAACCTAAAGAGGCTACTGAGACCGCGCCAGAAAGCACGTCAGGTATGATTTTATAGATGTTATTTACAGTAGAGGCAGAACTCTCGCCATACAGTCAAGAGGCAGGCTGTGAATTCGATCCCAGGTAGCAGCGGATACTTCTCTCTCTGGGTGCAAAGGGCAAATATCTGCTCTGAGCTCCATATAGGTGTCAGGAAGGGCATCTGGCCAGCAAACGCTCAGCTCCATTCAGTCGCTTTGACTCCACCTTGATTCAAGGGATTGTTAAAAGAAAAAAAAAATTACAGTACAGGCAAATCCATCAGCATTACCATGAAGCTTGCAGAAAGGGCATGGTGCACGCTACAGGTTGCAATGTAGCCTAAGCCAGTGTTTTCATACTGCAGCAGTTGGATTCCCCCAATGCACTAAGTAGGAACTAACCAAAGCCTCTTATGGCCTCGTCCGATGCATGAATCCATTGTAGATTAAGTCAGATGCTGTGAATCTTGGACTGACTGACTCCAGTAAGCTGTGAAATCAATTTGGTGTCACTCTTTCTGATTTAGAACAAACGAAAGAGAGTACGTCTGCTGACGGTGCCACCACTGAGAACTATGAAGGTCTTCATGAATTGGATAGCAGTGAAGCGGGCCTTTATGGAAGAGACAATGACGACGATCACGGAGAAGGCAATCTTCAGATTTCAGAGGAGATTTGGGCCACCTTGCTGAAGAAGAACCAGCTGTGCCAAAAGAGACAGAGCCAGCTGGGTATCCCAGAGGCAGCCAGCCAGATGTCTCAGGAGATGTTTGTGTCCATCATGGGCAACCAGTTCAAGCGTAATGGGAAGGGGTGTTTTGGAACTTTCCTATACTGACTTTCTGAATTGCATTATAAAGCCAACAAGATCACCAGCAGCTAAGCACTGATGCTTTCCAGAATAACTAAAACTCAAGATCTTGACTCCTGTGTTTTTTTTTTTAAATTTAAATCTGGTTATACTCTCTGCTTCCCTGTGTTCCTCGCGTATCCTTTTCAGCAGTGCGTGTGTGTGTGTGCTTCACAGCAGTGAAAGTCATATGTTGATTAGAGTGAGTCTTGAAGCCATAACTTGAAAGTTGAAAGCTCTCCGATTGAGTCTCCTGAAGAGAGAAGCTTCATCCCTATTGGGTTTGTGTATCAATTTATTGTTACACTATTTATATTGAAAATCAATCACCCCGTTTTAAAAATGAAATAAAGCTCTGTATATTTAAAGGGAGACTGTTGACACTGCCCTTCTACCTCTGATGCAGGTTTTTTTTGATGCAGGTTCATTTTTTGAGCAACGGCTGTGCATCATTTTCAGCTACATTGAGTAAACCTTTCTATTTAGCAAAATTGTCCTCTTGTATCTTTTTGGCAACAGAAATAAGCTTTTGAATTTTATCTCTGTGTTGCTTATATTTGGGGAATGCAGGGTTTTTTTGGGGGGGGGAGAAAATAAAGGGATATTGTCTTTTGCTCTGAAATCCATTTCTAGTTGTGACCAGAACGGTTTGAAATTTTATCCACCTCTATTGCTAAGGCTGAGCGCCAAAGAATCGAGGCCTTACAACTCTGGTGCTGGAGAAGACTCCTGCAAGTCCCTTGGACTGCAAGGCAATCAAACTGGTCAGTCCTAGAGGAGATCAACCCTGACTGCTCTTTACAAGGCCAGATCCTGAAGTTGAAACTCAAGTACTTTGGCCAGCTAATGAGAAGGAAGGACTCACTGGAGAAGAGCCTAATGCTGGGAAAGATGGAGGGCGATAGAAGAAAGGGTCGACAGAGAATGAGGTGGCTGGATGGAGTCACTGAAGCAGCAGGCGTGAGCTTAAATAGACTCCAGAAGATGGTAGAGGACAGGAAGGCCTGGAGGAACGTTGTCCATGGGGTTGCGATGGGTCGGACACGACTTTGCAACTAACAATGATTGATAAATTGAGAAGTTCCAGGAGGGCATGTGCAAAAGGCGTGGTTTGGTTTGAATGTATGCTTCGAAAGATCTGCAGAACCTTTTTGGGCCAAAGATCTGCAGAACCTTTCTGGTTCAGAAGAATCAAATCATGGTTTTAGGTTCAGCCAAATCAGCCTCCAAATGGGTCCTTATGATTGACTGTGAGAAATAGGATGTGCCTTGCATCTCTTCCCGATGCTTCATAAGAAAAGGTAAATGTTTCCTCTGTCCAGCTTTGTACAGCTCTAAGGGGAGGTCCTCATCTCCATTTCCAGCTGAGGGAGCCAGCGTTGTCTGAAGATGCTTCTCTGGTTGCGTGGCTGGCATGACTCTACTCCGAGATGTGCAGAACGCTGCTACCTTCCCACCGAAGTGGTACCTATTTATCTACTTGGTACCTATTGCTGGTCTATGACCATAATAAAGTTATTATTATTATTATTTACTTGCACTTGCATGTTTTCAAACTGCTAGGTTCGCAGGAGCTGAGGCAAGAATCGGGGATCACCCTATCACACGGTACGTGGGTCTCAAACTGTCAACCTTCCGATTAATAATCCAGCATCTTAACTGCTGGGTCATTGTGCTCCCTTTGGTTCTCCATAGGGATGCCAATCGCTGTTGGATTTTTGGGGGGCATTCTCTGTATGTTTTCCTTTAGACTTTTTGTTACCAGGCTAACTAACACCACCAGTGTATGGCAGGGGTGAAGTTTGTTGGTTTACTGTAATATAATAGCTTGTCTTGCCAGTCTTGGTTGAGTTGAGGCTTGTTGATTAATGCAGTTTCTTTCTGGTGCTATTTGTTGCTCATTGCTAAGAAGGATGTACTCTGGGCTGCATAATTATTATTATTACTACTACTACTATTATTATTATTATTATTATTATTATTATTATTATTATTATTAATAATAATAATAATGTTGGAAGGGACCTTGGAGGTCATCTAGTCCAACCCCCTGGCTCAGGCAGGAAACCCTATACCAGGGGTGTCAAACTGCTGGCCCGCAGACCGGATGCGTCATCCGGAAGCTGCACCCACCCCATTGCCAGCAATGGCAAAAGCATCCCGATACGTTGCCGACGTCACGTGACATCACGAGTTTGACATGTCTGCCCTATGCCATTTCGGACAAATGGCTGTCCAGTTTCTTCTTAAAAACTTCCAGTGTTGGAGCATTCACCACTTCTGGAGGCAGGTTGTTCCACTGGTTAATTGTTCTAACTGTCAGGTTCTCCTTAGTTCCAGGTTGCTTCTCTCCTTGATCAATTTCCATCCGTTGCTTCTTGTCCTGCCTTCAGGCGCCTTGGAGAATAGCTTGACTCCCTCTTCTTTGTGGCAGCCCCTGAGATATTGGAAGACTGCTATCCTGTCCCCCCTCCTCCTTCTCTTCATTAAACTAGACATACTCAATTCTAGCAACCGTTCCTTACACTCCAGATACACCCTGTATTCATGGTTCTACTTAGCCAAGTAATGAAACATCTGTAGGAAAACAATCAAGCGGAGACAACAAGAATCTACTTTTTATGCAACTTTGGTAGACAGAATTAAACTTCTGAGCCTGAGGCGGTGAGGGATAGTTTTTCAGATTCTTTATTCAAAGTGAATCATTTGAAAAATCCTAAATTTGCAACTTCTGAATGTTTTTGAGTGATGAACTTTCAATATGTAGAAAATAAGTGGATAACGCGGAGTCTAGTGGAGGCAGAGTGAATGTGAAAGCAATACAAATTTGTCAAAATATGGTTGTCTCATTTGGCAATTTACCTCACAACCTATGTATTTCTTTTGATTAAACTATTTAATGTGGGGCTTCCATGGGCAAAAACTAGCTTGGATAACGGACAATGTGACGATAGAACAAGTCTCTGTTGCAATATGCCCCATTCATAAATTCTGACATGGGTCCCAATCTCCTTTTTTCTATGATTTCTGCTGCATTTCTTATCAGAAAGGGCAATTAAGAAAGAAAATCACGGTTATATTACTTGTCTGGTTGATTGGGTGTTCTGGAAGCTGTTTATTTAAAAGTATTCTTTGCTCTCAAGTTCATCTCTGCCCAGCATTGAAATCCCTAGTTGGATATGTTTGACCAAGCCTGGAAGGAATGTGTTTGATTTTAAGTGGTCTATGTGAAGGTGTATTGATTAGTTAGGTTTTGTACTGTTCACAGCTCACAACTTCCACTTTTTACAGGGATAAGCTAGTTTATCATGATTCCATATGCAAATCCCCAAGCCAGCTCGTCTTTCTAACAGCAGAAGTTTAGTTATTACTTTCCCCACTTCCCAGAAGGTTTTTATTTGCTCACATAGCCATGGATAAAATTATGTATTGATATTTACAGCTCTTTATTTCACAACGAAGCAGCACATAAAATATTTTATGCGATGACGGACTTCTCAATGCTCCTTCATAGCAAATCAATAGCTCCAGAAAGTTGGTCTTCAAAACTTTGATAAATAAGAGAAGCTAAGAGGGATCAATGCTTGGGATATGTGATTGACTTGCCGTGTGCTCCTGTGTATAGAGTTATTTGGAGAAAGGTCAATTGTTGAGAGAAATGGACCATTCGCTTCTCTTTCAGAAAGATCTGAATTCATCCTCTTAACAGTGTTAATATGGACTAGAGGGATTTCCCCCCCCCCTTAAAAAAGCCCAACATTTGCTCAGGATAATTCTCTAAGCTCGAATCACTCCTTGCTCTATTTAAATAAGAGGCATTATTTGAAGATTTATTTTATTTATTTATTTAATTAAATTTGTATGCCGCCCCTCTCCCAAGACTTGGGGCGGCTCACAACAAGAATATGAACATAGATAAAAAACAATAACAATAATTACATCCAATTAAAAAATCCACACACATACAACAAGCAAACACAATCAAGTAAACACTCAACAATGGAAGGAAATTCCTCAGCCCGGGGGCAGAACAAGGTTCATACCCCCCAAGCCTGTCGGCATAAATAGGTCTTTAAAAGTTTACGGAAAGCTAGGAGGGAGGAGGCAGTACGTACCTCCGAAGGAAGCTGGTTCCAGAGGGCTGGGGCAGCAACGGAGAAGGCCCTTGTCCTAGGGCCTGTCAGATAACATTGTTTGATGGACGGGACCCATAGGAGGCCAGCCCTATGCGCCCTGACCGGTCGCTGGAATTCATGAGGCTGAAGACGGTCCCGCAAGTAACCTGGTCCATTGCCATAAAGGGCTTTATAGGTCATAACCAACACTTTGAATTGCTATGGATTGTATCACAAAAGCTATGCCTTAGACTGGTTGGGTTGATAGGTCTTCCAAACTGCAGCATGCTAGGCTGCTACAATGATGTTTTGTGTTTTGCCTCTTAATAGTGAAGAATGGAGATGGGATTTCTAGGCCCTCCTTATGATGATCAACTTGGAATTACCCCAGCCTAAGTTTCAATGTCATTGGAGATCTTGTAATGTTTAAAAAGGTGGAAGTGAAGTTGGAATGCAGTGGGGATATTGTGGACAGGACCAGAATTTGTGGATATCTGAGATGAATCCAATCCCCCTTGCTAGATTATTCCTCCAAAATTAAAAAACTGACCAGAACTAGAAAAAACAAACTCTAACAACTGAATTTTCCAAGGACTCAGCGCTGTGCTAACAGATCCTGCAAAAATCAACCGAAATACACTTCCGGTCATTCACGATATTGATATTGAATTGAATTGAACTGGGTATGGCTGATCTCGTGAAAAGAAGGACTACGGGTAACATAATTGCATCGTTCCAATATTTGAGGGGCCACCATAAAGAAGAGGGCTCAACCCATTCTCCAAAGCACCAGAAGGCAGGACAAGGAGCAACGGATGGAAACTAATCAAAGAGAGAAGCAACCTAGAACTAAGGAGAAATTTCCTATCGGTGAGAACAAATTCACCTGTGGAACAGCTTGCTTCCAGATGTTGTGGGTGCTCCAACATTGGAGGCTTTGAAGAAGAGACGGGACAGCCACTTGCCTGAAATGGTAAAAATGGGGTTGGAGTAGAAGACCACCAAGGTCTCTTCCAACTCTATCATTCTGATTCATCAGTAGAAATTCCTATCTTCTTATCTCCTTTGCTCCTTCCTTGTTGGCTGAATCTCATTTTATCCAGTGGAGAATATAGAACGGTGTGTGCTGTGCATCATATTGACTGTACTTTTAAAGATTGAAATTCCTGATCGGTTGATTGACCTGAATAAAGTCTACATCTAATTCACCCTCCCAGGCTGGATACTCTAGAGATGCGTGAGCTTCAATTCCCAGAATTCCTCAGCCAACACGATCATTAATTACATTCTGGGAATCAAAATTCACATGACTGGAGAATGCCAGGATTGGGGAACTGGCAATTTTACTTCATTTTATTTTAAGAAACACTATTTCTGGCTCTTCTTTTATTTTATTTTTAATTTATTTGCTGAAATGAAAACTGAAGTTGGTCTAGTTTTTTTTTTTTCCTTGAAGCTTGGGATGTGATTTTTTTTACTCATACACTGTGACCTGGTTCTTAAGGAGACAAAAGGTAAGTTCTAGAACAAAGTTACACCTCTGTGTAAACCTGATTTGCCATTGCAGTGGCCCTTGGATCTTAGGAAAACAATAAGGCATGGCAGACATTTGTTTCAATGAAATGAAGTCACTTTCTCTCTATTTTATTTTGGAACTGATTCTCTGGCCCCAAATGGATATTTTAATGAGGTGAAGAAAGAACTGATGACAATATACCTGTCAGTTACCTGCTGATGGATTCAGTTTCTATGCCGCTTCCCACTAGTAAGTTCTTTATTTTTAGACTCCCCTAATGAAACAAATGTCTTAATGTGCATAGTGATTAGGTCATCTTATCTGCCAGCTATTTGCCAACGAGAGCTGGACTCTAACACTTGCTCACAGCACGAGACGCATATTAATAGACAATTTGCTTATGTGCTTCTCTCTTATATGCTAATTTGCTCCATGCAAATAATCAGCTCAGTGCGGGTTTTCACACCAGAGTTCCACAAAATAGATATACGGTTGTGGCAAGGTTGAACTCGGAGGGCAAGGTGACAGGAAGATCCTAATAAAAGATAGCAATAGCACTTAGACTTGTGTACCACTTCACAGGGCTTTACAGCCCTGCCTAAGCAATTTACAGAGTCAGTATATTTGCCCCAAACCTCGGAAGGATGGAAGGCCGAGTCAAGCTTGAGCCAGTCAGGATTGAACTCCTGGCAGTGGGCAGAGTCAGCCTGCAATACTGCATTCTAACCACTGCGCCACCACGGCTCTTGATGATGAAATAAGACAAGGAGATCAAAGCCTTCTCTTGGCTTTCTGCATTTGGCAGAGCTACCCTTCTGAGTCATTTGGTTTGCAGAGAGAACAAGAAAGAGTAATTTGCAAGGGTCAGTCATGCCACGGTTGAAGCAAAAGGCAGCCAAGCAAGAAGGAACATAAAAGATTGAGATATGCAAATAAAAAAACAAAGGCAAAAAATAAGCCATCAATTTACTTCCTACCCAAATTTACCCTCCCTTTATGGTCCTTGAGATGAATGATGGATTTGAGACTGTGTATTTAATTTAGAGAAAGGTCGCTCAGGGGAATTGATGACAACCTGAGGAGTAATTGTATTAAGTCAGTGGGAAACAAGAAAAAGCATATTTTTGAATCTTGCCGTTCCTTTGGATTCTTTCCTGCATTGTGTCTGAATGGGCCTTTGGATTGAGGCAGATTTCCATTTTGACTTATTTTAAATTTACTTATAAAATTTATAAGCCACCCCCATCCCATACTGCAAAGTGAGTCTGGGCAACTTACAATGAAAAACAGGAATATAAAAATATGATGAGTGGAGGTAAATATATACGTCCAGGGTCCAATCTGAATCAATCACTGGGACCCAAACTAGTCATCCAGCTTATGCTGGAGCCCATCATTGGGGAATTCTATTGTCTCTCCAGAATTTCTCCCTCTCCAGAATATTTTAAAATATTAGAGACAAAAATATGAAACAAAAGAAAAGATTGGTACCGTGGTGGCATCTTCCCTGTTAATCCACCAGTCACCTCCAATACGGAGCGCCCCATCAGAACCCCGAGCCATTACATATAAGCTGGGTTGACAAGATCAGAAATGAGGAGGGGATAAGCCGCCTGGGAAAGCCAAGGGAAATCATCAAAACATTTAAAAAAACAAAAATTATAATATTTCGGACAGGTGCTGCGACACCCAGAAAAATACGGCATACTCCATTTAATCCTCCAGGGAAAGACTGAAGGCCAACGAGGTCCAGGCAGAAGAAGAACATCGTGGCTTCAAAATCTAAGGGACTGGTTTGGACAAAACTCAGCAACACTTTTTCGTGCGGCTGCTGATAAAAACAGAAAATGCCAACATGATCGCCAACGTCCGATAACGGATATGGCACAAGAAGAAGAAGAAGAAGAAGAAGAAGAAAAGCCAAAAGGATGGAGGCAGAGTTCACCCCATGTGGCAAGTTATCTCCAAAGAGTGGGGGCGATGATAGAAAAGTCTCTCCTCCTAGATCTCGCCAGCTGAATTTCTGATCCACGGGGCCCACAGAATGAATGCCCCTTTGATTGGATCGAGTGGGCCTTGGACCCCACTCACTCATTGGAGCAAGACAGTTCCTCAGATAACCCGGATCCCCTTTCAACGGGACATTGTCCTTTCTCCACCAAGCCCCTCCTTCGTAAATGCGTTCTCTGCTTCTGAGAAGGGAAGGGGGGGAAAAAAAGCTGTCACGATTTCAGATTTTTCTTCTCTAGGATTCTGTTGACAAATCTCCACAGAGCCTGGCACAGCTCAGCAAAGAAGGATGCATTTCTCATGCTTGTTTACAGCAACCCATCAGGTATAAACACTTCCTACAATGTTTGCACAGTCGTCTTAAATGACATTGTCAATGGCATGCATGTTTTGAAACAACCCCCCCTCAAAATCTCCTCCTTTCTCCGTTTCAAAAGAAGTCCAAGGGCTGCTTCTGGGAAGCCACACACACCACCCATATTGTATAGTAATCTGAGAAAACAAATTTTTTGCTGCAAACGGCTCTCTTCGGTTCTAGTAAACAAGCTGTTAGAGACCAACTCCACTGAAATCTCCCTGACATCTGTTTCTGTTCTGTTTTTAAAAAAAAACACACACAAAAAAACACACAGTCTTGGCACTCTAGCTCAGTGATGGCGAACCTATAAGAACATAAGAACATAAGAAGAGCCATGCTGAATCAGGCCAAAGCCCATCGAATCCAGCATTCTGTGTCACACAGTGGCCCACCAATTGTACATGGGGATCTTGAGCAGAAAGAGAAGGCAAAACCCTCCCTTTCCCTTGACCCCCAACAAATGGTACTCAAGGGAATCCTGCCTGCCTCAACCAACATAGAGGCGGCACATGGACATCTGTTTTAATACACTTGGCATCCATGAATCTGTCTGACCCTGCCTTGAAGCGTGCCAGAGGTGGCCCTTAGAGCCCTCTCTGTGGGCACAGTTGCCGCCGCCACCAACTCACGCAGGTCCATTAGGCCACTGCTGGCACCCGGAGTGGCAGCCCCACCCAGCACAAAGGAGGCGAAGCAGCTGGCTAGCAAGCTCAAGTAGAGGTGGTAGAGCACGCCCCCCCATGCGCTCGCTGGCCTCTGTGTGCGTGGGCTGATGGTGTCAGGCAGAAGCCGTCTCTGCCTCGCCTTGCCCCGCAGCAATGGCACCCCTGCCTACCCCCTGCCTCACCCCAAAGGACAAGCCTGCCCACCACCCCACCCACCAGAGACCCCCTGGATCTCCCCCAATCCTGCCCAGCCCCCACAGGCATCCCTCCACAAGCAACAAAGTGGGCACACCCATTCAGCCTGCCATGAACACCGCAGCCACGCTCACCAAGTGGGCCATGCCCCCACCCCCCTGATGGCACCACAATGCTGATGCGGCCCTTTGTGATAAATAAGTGGGTTTTGGGTTGCAGTTTGGGCACTCGGTCTCTAAAAGGTTCGCCATCACTGCCCTAGCTTATTACACACCAAGATGGCTTGTTGTTCTTCAAAGGGGCAATTCCTCTTTTTTTTTTTTTTTTACCAAAAAGGGAAGACCCAAATAATACTTTAAACAAATACTTCCCATACAGAATGCGACCAACAAACAGGATAAAATACTCAGAAAGCAAAAGAGAAAAAAGACCAAACGGCTTGTTTTCGAAAGATTGTCGCTACAGCTCTTGCAAAACTGAGAGAGGGGATGGAAACTCTTTTTGGGGAAAGAATTCCCATCCTAAACGTTATGAGGATGCCTGTTTCACCATTATTAACCTACAGTAATCTCACAGTTGGAGATCTCACAGGAAGGAGAATCTCATTTTTTCTGGAAGATCTCAGCTGGCGAGTTGACACAACAAACGAACGGGAGTTAGCTGTTTTGGGGCCTTAGAAATTGTCACAAGCATTGTGGAACAAATGAAGGAAGAGGAAATGGATCTTTACCGTCCTGGCCTTAAGGATTTGAAATAGCCTTCTGGAACAAACCATCAGGATGCCTGAAGAATATATAATGACCCCATTACTTGTTCCTCTAGCCCAGTGTTTATTTCCACTGAGGATGGCTTTCCGAGTAAATAGTTCATCATAGGCTACCTGACATTGCTAGCTAGAAGTGGTCAGGAGCAGAGCTTGGAGCCTTCTAAACAGAAAATGCAGGGGCTCAACTATAAAGTCACCATCCCTTCTTCTTGTGGCATAGAGGAATAAATTTGTGTTGGCATTGACTTTCAGTTGTGAAGGGCCCTTGGCCCTTTCTGAACTTGATTGTTTTCTTGGAGACGATTCATGACCCAAACTAGATAACATCATCAATACTAGCGATCAACACTAGCGCTGATGATGTGATCAAGTTTGGGTCATGAAACTTCTGCAAGAAAAGGACCAACCTTAGAGAACATTCAAGGACCCCAAGATGATCCTCCTCCTCCTCCTCCTCCTCCTCCTCCTCCTCCTCCTCCTCCTCCTCCTCCTCCTCCTTCTCCTTCTCCTCCTCCATCCTCTCCCTTCTAGTACTGATGATGTTACCTAGATGGGGTCATGAAGTGTCTGCAAGAAAACAACCAATCTTAGACAAGACCAAGGACCCCAAGGAGACCCCAATATTCTCCTTTATTGGTGATTTTCAATTGTCCTAAAAGCAACTTCGTGCAAAGCCCAGAAAAATAAAATTTAGTAAGAAAAAAAATGTTAAAGGAAGGAAATGTAATTACGTCCAGTTGATCTCCAACACCCTTCATAGTGCTTCTTGGAACTATGCTTTTGTGCATCCAAAGCAGGGTTACTGTATCTGCATTGCAAAAATCTATATGAGCAATAGATAGGCAGCAAAGCCATCGACTGGAATTTTGCAGTCCAGATTTTGTAGCTCCCATCAAAAACATGTCCAGTAAGTTACTATTAAATTAGGGAATGGGGCCTAGTTTGGAGAGTTTCTGCCAAAGAATCTAATTAGGTGGCTTGGGATGTGCAAGGCTCAGTTTCATGTACCCTATGACTATTCCTAATTTAGCTCAATGGTTTCCAGGTTCAAAGAAATCTAATTTATGACAGAGTTGTGTCTTATGTCTTTAAACCATGCTGATCAACAAACACACATAAATTTGCAGCTCAGTTAATGGATTTCATTCAGTCCTATGGGAAATAATTGAATATATGCAATATGTAAAGAGACATCCATCCTCCTCCACCCTATTATCAAAGTTCTTGTAACGATTTGTAAGACAAGCTAGATTCATATGTCCCCTTAATCCAGAATGTGGTTGGTTTGATTTTGGTTTAACATGCTTTGTGAATCTAGGGTCTGTGGTTTGTAAGCCATAGTTAATGGATTAGCATGTTGTATGGATCCAATTGACTGCTTCTTTCATTCAGACATGATTCAAGTAGTTTAGCATAAAAATGCCAATGTTGTTATAGCTTAGAATCAGGACCTGTCTCACAAGATGTCATCAGATAAGGAAGAAGACCAGAAAGGAATGTTGTCAGAATCCAGCAACTAAGCTACAGCAGATTCTGACCTCTTTCATTCTCCACCCAGCTGGCAAATATATTGCCATTAGCAAAGGGTACAACAAAAGGCAGAATTATGGAAGACTGCTCAGCTGAGACACATCAAGAGCCTCTTGGAGCCATCAAGATCAATCTGTGAGGAGACCAGTAAATTAAGGCCAGCTGTGCTTGACTGGAGACAGAGGCTGGGTGGAGTAGTATTCAAGGAGTAGCTAGGGCTCTCAAGATTGCTAGCATAATGCTCTTTTGAAGGGCTTTTGTTAATTTCTGTTGTGAAGATGTCCTTGCTGCTGACTATGTGTCATCAAGTCAATGTTGACTCTTAGCAGCCACAAAGATGGACCTTCTCCAGGAACTGATTCCTAAGATTCTGATCCAGTCTACATCTGGATTATATTCTCTTGCTGTCTTGGAATGGCTATAAACTATAATTGGAGTTATAACCCAGAAGGTAAGCCTTACGTTTTAATTGCAATTAAAGACAAACAAGCATGTTTATTTGGGAGGCCTTGATAACTATGTCCATGCATTATGTGGTTTGTTTGAGTTTGGTTAGTATGTTCCGTGAACTAAGTCCCTGTAAAATTCTGGAACCATGCTATATTAAGCAGATAGCAAGCCGGGAGTTGAATCTCAGTGTATTTGTGGTATGTGGAGAAGGTGAGGGGAGATAAAACCAGAACTAATTATAACCAAGTGGATCATTTCACTAAAGAGACAAACACAGATACTGGAGCAGAATGGCAAGTAGCTGTGAAACATTTTAATCAGCTGAAGGCAGCCAGCTTCAGCTTCTTCAAGAGGAATTTTAATCAATGCATGATGCTCTTTTATTTTAACCAGTAGAAGGCAAAGAGATTTCAGCTAATGATGCAGAGTAATATATTCTAAATAGCTCAGGGCTCTGTAAAATGTGGAACTTTAAGGTGACTTGAAAGTAAGCAACAAACAAAACTGCATGTTGTCCAAGGATTGGACATCAGCAAGCCTGAGGATCATTTCAAGACAGGCCAATAGGGATTGATTGATTGATTGGATTGGATTGAATTTATATGCCCCCATCATACTATCCAAAGGCATTCAGAAAAAGAGAATCACAGAGTTGGAAGGGACCTTGGAGGTCATCTAGTCCAACCCCCTGCTCAAACAGGAAATCCTATAACATTTCAGACAAATGGATGTCCAATCTCTTCTTAAAAACCTCCAGTGTTGGAGCACTCATAACTTCTGGAGGCAAGTCGTTTCATTGGTTTGGTGTTTTCACTGTCAGGAAACTTCTCCTTAGATCAATGAGAGAACCAGCCTAGAAGTTGTTGTGAGTGTCCCTAGACCAGCTTGGGAAGTGTCAGAATATGAGGATCAGCAGCCAGGCCCCTCTGGGTGTTTTCCCCTCCCGGCAGCTGAGCCAGACAGGGAGGAGATTTACAGGCAGTCTGGGTCAGATTCACAAAGTGAGGAGTCAGATTTGGATCAAGAAGATAAATGGCTTGATCCGAGATTCCGAAGGTTTGATAAGCGACGGTGTCAGTTAAGTGGAAAAAGGAAGTAATGAGGGGAAGTGACGTATCGGACACTATATTAGAAGGGGACAGAGAGACTACGCCTTTGTCATGAGCAACGTTAATCAAGGAGTAGCCTGATATCTGGAGCATTGCCTTTGAATTCAGTCTTCTGATGTTTTGGAAATCTACGGAAGAATAATGAGGTATTGGACAATGTGATAAAGAAAGAGTGAGTAATTGGAAGGTGTGGGCAGAGCCTGTTTTAATCTAAATGTAAATAAATGAGATTTGGCCGTTCTTGCCAGCAACATGCCAGCAGCGTGCTCTGAAGTGAATCCTTTTGAAATGTGTTAAATAAACCTCTTAAAGACATATTTATGTGGATTTAAATGAGCTGAGAGGGGCCAGACAGAACAGAAGTAAGGAGAAATTTCCTGACAGTGAGAACAATAAACCAATGGAAAAAAAAAATTGCCTCCAGAAATTGAGAGTGCTCCAACACTGGAGGCTTTTAAAGAGAGATTGGACAACCTTTTGTCTGAAATGGCTTTCCTGCCTGAGCAGGGGGTTGGACTAGAAGACTCCAGGTCCCTTCTAATTATGTTATTCTGATTGCCTTTGGATAGTGTGATGGGGGCAGATAAATCCAAGTCAATCCAATCAATCAGTTCAATCAATCAATCCCTACTGACCAGTCTTGATATGAACCTCAAGCTTTGAGGCTCTGCTTGCTGACTGAATTAGAAGAACGATGACATAGTTAGATATCAAAAGTACGGTAGCACCTCTTGGTAATATTTGATTCCTTCCAAAGCTAATCTCTACAATTTTATTGCTACAGGTATGGAAGTGAGCTCTTAAACTTACTTTTACCCCAGCTAGTATTTCATTCATGTGCTGTGATATTTGTTTTAAAGCTGTGGGTGGTTCTAATTCAATTTTTGTTTGAACTGTAATTTTCTCCATTATTTTTTTTTTACATTGTTAATAAGGTTTAGGCATTGTAGATCAAATGGGTTAGGCGTTGGTTTAATTATTGACTTCAGTGAACCTGTTAATCTACCTATATTTATTAAGCTGCATTTCATTGCCCTGATTTGGGGTTCAAATATTTTCAAACAAGTATTTAAATATGAAAGACATTTTTTTAAAAAAAATAAGAGATATACAATGCAGTAAAATCACCGTAGCATTGACAAAACAGAATTCAGTAACTTAGCAATTATAATCTAGACTGCAACTGGTTTAAAATTCTGAAATAATTCCCCTGTCACTTTTTTTGTTTTTTGGTATACTGTAAAAGGGTTTGAGACTTGGAAGATTCTGTCAATGTACCATAATGTAGAATTAGCCCATCTGTTGAGATTCCTACCTAATTTATTGCACAAGGCCAACATCAACCTTGCATGTCTGAAAATACACTTCTTCCTACCCATACCTCCTTTACAGTCCAGGATGCTAGGGAGAGCCTCTTATGAGCTTTTGTCCCTCCAATTACTCATTTGCAACTATGCTGCAACAGCATTCTTCAGAATGAAACAGGTCTTCTGCAGTCACGACATAAGCCTAAGACTGAAAATCAGGCTTGTAAGATGCTATATTTTTCCTATCCTGCTCTATGGAGCAGAGAGTCGGTCCCTGACCGAAGGCCACCTGAAGAGACTAGAAGCATTTGAAATGTGGATTTACAGGCAGCTGTTACGTATAAGCTGGGTTGACAAGATCAGAAATGAGGAGGTGATCAGCCGCCTGGGAAAGCCAAGGGAAATCATCAAAACAATTAAAAAACAAAAGTTGGAATATTTCGGACATGTGACGCGACACCCAGAAAAATACGGCATACTCCATTTAATCCTCCAGGGAAAGATTGAAGGCAAACGAGGTCCAGGCCGAAGAAGAACATCGTGGCTTCAAAATCTAAGGGACTGGTTTGGACAAAACTCAGCAGCACTTTTTTGTGCGGCTGCTGATAAAAACAGGATCGTCAACATGATCGCCAATGTCCGATAACGGATATGGCAGAAGAAGAAGAAGAAGAAGAACTATGCTGTCTCTTATCTGATCATTGGCAGACACCCTTGGCCCAAGGGACCAGGCTGTTGAGGCTTTGGAAAGAGTTCAGAGAAGGGCAACAAAAATGATTAGGAGCCTAGAAGCTAAAACATACAAAGAACGATGGAAGGAACTAGGTACACCTAGTCTAGTGAAAAGAAGGACCAGGGATGACATGATAGGAATCTTCCAATACTTGAGGTGCTGCCCCAAGGAAGAGGGGGGCAACGTATTTACCAAAGCATCTGTAGGCAGGACCAGAAACCATTGGATGGAAACTAATCAAAGAGAGAGCCAACCTAGAACTAAGAAGAAATGTGCTGACAGAACAATTAACCAGTGTAACAAACCGCCTTCGGAAGTTGTGGGTGCTCCATCACTGGAGGCGTTTAAAAAGACAGCCATTTATCATAAATAGTATAGGTCTCCTGGGAGAGCAGAGGATTGGACTAAATGACCTCCAACCATGTTATTATTGTTACCTCTTTCAAGGTCTTTTCCACATACCATCATCACTATTGGATTTGTTGACCCAGGAAGAGTTGATTGGACAAAAAAAAAAAATAAAAATAAAATCTGGTCTCGTAATACCAGTCCAGAATTCTAATCTTTTTGATCTTAGTTCTATGTTGGTTACTTTCAGTTTTACCTTTATTTCAGATCCCTTTCTATGGCCCACTGAGGACTCTTTATTGTAGGCATTCAACCTTGAGTAAGATGAACCTGATTGGCTTAAATCTTGATTCATGCCCTACCATGCAACCCTTGAGGAGAGATCGTGAAACTCCTTGGATTCTCAGTTCAGGAAAATGCTGCACAGACAGACACAGAAACACACTACCTGTGTGGATGAGGCTATAAATCTTTTTCCAATAGAACCACCGGTACTTGCTAAATCGGTGAGATGTTTCACAGCAGATTTGCTAAGATGCCTGCATTTTTAGACAAGGATGCGAGTCCCTGAAGCTCACTTACATCTTTTAAAACAGGAAAGGGGGTGGAGAGGAGGGAGGAAAGCCATATGGAAAGCAGAACTTGCTACTCAACTTCATGCTCTTACATTTTTTTGCTTTTTCCTTTTCTTAAGCGGAACATTTGTCTCTTCCAAATTTGCTCCTCTTGCATGCAAACTATTTTAGATTGAAATCCAGCTTCACAACTTTATAGCTGAAGATGACTCCTGCTGTGGGAAGGGAAGGGGACAGATGGCATGAGATATTACCGTAATTTTCCTGACAAAGCACTAAACAAATATAAAAGTGGTTCAGAATCCATCCATTGCTCCATGGAAAGAAGTTCCACAGTCGCCAAGGACCATCTCAGTCCACGTGGGGGGTGGTTGGGCAGCGAGAAGGAATACAAAGACTTGCTATCCAAAAGGAAAATGTTATTGGCTTCAATCATCCCTATTTAGTTCTTTTTGAAATTCTTTTAAGAAAAGTCCCTACCCAGTTCAATGTTAAAAAGTAGAACCTAGTAAATAACAGTGAATAGTAAACAGTAGTGTTCCAATATTTGAGGGAGGGTCAACCTATTCTCCAAAGCACCAGAAAGCAGAACAAGAAACAATGGATGGAAACCAATCAAAGAAAAAACCAGCCTAGAACTAAGGAGAAATTTTCGTCAACCTATTCTCCAAAGCACCAGAAAGCAGAACAAGAAACAATGGATGGAAACTAATCAAAGAAAGAACCAGCCTAGAACTAAGGAGAAATTTCCTGACAGTGAGAACAATTAATCAGTGGAGCAACTTGTCTCCAGAAGTCTCCATCACTGGAGGTTTTTAAGAAGAGATTGGACAGCCATTTGTCTGGAACAGTATAGGGTTTCCTGCTTGAGTGGGGGTTGGACTAGATGACCTCCCAGGTCCATTCTAACCCTATTATTCTGTTAAATATGTTATTTATCTGATTTATCACCATAAGATATAACAAAGCAGGAACCGCGGCTAAAATGTGACTCTTATCTGCCTGCTGTCTGCCTATAGTTAATATCGCTTATATCAGCACTATAATAGAAGTCAAACTTTGGAGAGGAACCTAGGAGACACACAGCTGGACAACCGGTCACTTCCAAATCCTCTTTCACTTTCTGTAGGAAGATTAGAAGACCCAGAAAGGAAGAAACATGTTGCTTCCGGCTTCTTCCCTGGAAGATCTTTGCTTTCTGTAGAATTTCCCCCTCAACAAGAGCGCATAGATCAAATAGCAAAAGGACTCAGTGTTTATGTTCCGAATATAGAAGATGACAAGTCCAACACTTGCCCTTTCTACCATAGTTGAATAAACTCCTGAAACTTTGGTTTCTTTAGACAGCTTTTCTTGCTGCTGAGGTTGACCAAGAGTCTGGTTTAGGTCTAAATGAGGCAATAATGTTTTTATGCTGTTTTATATAAAGATCCAGGTCTACAGAGCCTGCATCTTGAGCACACTCTTGTACTGTAGTGAGTCTTGGACCCTTCACGTAAGGCAGGAGGGAAAGCTGAACACCTTTCATATACGCTGTCTCCGACGTATTCTCAGCATCACCTGGCATGACAAAGTCCCAAATAGCGCAGTCCTGGAATGTGCTGGAATCTCTAGCATGTATACACTATTGAAACAGCGACGTCTACGCTGGCTTGGGCATGTCATGAGAATGGCTGAAGGTTGGATTCTGAAAGATCTCATGTATGGAGAACTAGTGCAGGGAAAGCGCCCCAGAGGGAGACCTGAGGTGCGATATAAGGATATCTGCAAGAGGGACCTAAAGGCCTTGGGAATGGACATTAACAGCTGGGAATCCTTGACCTCTGATCGTCCAGCCTGGAGGCTAAAGACGCAGCATGGCCTTCTCCAATTCGAAGAGACAGGCTGAGGCAAAGAGGCAGTCCCGGAATTAGGGAAATCTGGGGGCTGGACAGGGGACAGATTGTATCTGCCCTCAGTGTGGAAGGGGCTGCCATTCTCAAATTGGCCTTTTTAGCCACACCAGATGCTGCCTTAGGACCTCTTTCCAGAGCACGATACCATAGTCTCTCGAGACTGAAGGATGCCAATGATATTTGTCTATGGTAGCTTAAATCTAGAAGTTTATAAGGCTTGAATGGAGTCTATGCTTAGAAAGTGAGAGCAGTCTTAGAAGGTACTGTGTCTATTAAACTTCCTACTGGCTTTTAGGGATTTATCAGGAAGGGGGGTATTTACCCATTCTATCCCCCTCCCCGCAATCAATCTTCAGCCAAGCTGCTATCAACATTCAGCAGATTCCGGCATTCAACCCAGTGTTTTTGTTCTGAGTTGGAATATATTAATTTGCCTGGAATCTGATGAAGGTTGATAGCAGCTTAGCTGAAGATTGATTGTGGAACGAGAGGATTAGGGACAGTGAATAAGCAGCAGATGTTGGCTGATCTTAAGAAGGTAAGCAAGCTTTCGATCTGGTTAGTACTTGAGAGTGGGAGGCCATCAGAAAATTACATGGTTCTAAGCTAGATTGAGAATTTGGGGTGGGGGCATTCTTCCCAGAAGGCAGTAGCTAGCCAGTTTCAGCTTTTTTGCCAAGAGAACAACTTGTCCAGGTCCATGAAGTTACTGGAATTGGTCTTCATTCAGAGGACCTAATCTGTACAAACTGAATTAAAAGGAAGGTCATGGCTCTGTATTTAATGCCTCATATATATGTATGAGAAAGTGAATGAACACCAGCTGTCTTTCTGCAACTTTTAAGAAAGCTTGGATCAATGCCATGGTTTTCTGAAAATTCAGATGCTATTCTGATAAGCTGAGAGGGAATCCCACTTAATTCGGAAAGCCAAAGAATTTCTCTAAAGCTGCTGCCCCAGGGCTCTGTTCTAAGCCCAGTGCTCTTCAACATCTTCATCAACGATTTGGATGAGGGGATAAATGGGGAATTCATCACATTTGCAGATGACACCAAGCTGGCAGGAATAGCCAACACTCCAGAAGACAGGCTTAAGATACAAGAGGATCTGGACAGACTCGAACACTGGGCGCTATCTAACAAAGTGAAATTCAATGGTGAAAAAAGTAAGGTTCTACATTTAGGCAAGAAAAACCAAATGCACAGGTATAGTATAGGAGGCACCTTGCTCAATAGTAGCAACTGTGAGAGGGATGTTGGAGTCCTAGTGGACAATCACTTAGATATGAGCCAGAAGTGTGCTGCAGCTGCCAAAAAAGCCAACACAGTGTTAGGCTGCATTAACAGAGGGATAGAATCAAGATCACCACGATGTAAAAATGTTGAGACTCTAGAAAGAGTCAGAGAAGAGCAACAAAGATGATTAGAGGACTGGAGGCTAAAACATATAAGGAACGGTTGCTGGAATTAGGTATGTCTAGTCTAACGAAGAGAAGGACGAGGGGGAACATGATAGCAGTGTTCCAATATCTCAGGGGCTGCCACAAAGAAGAGGGAGTCAAGCTATTTTGTAAAGCACCTGGACAAGAAGCAACGGATGGAAACTAATCAAGGAGAACTAAGGAGAAAATTTCTGACAGTTAGAACAATTAACCAGTGGAACAACCTGCCTCCAGAAGCGGTGAATGCTCCAACACTGGAAGTTTTTAAGAAGAGACTGGACAGCCCTTTGTCTGAAATGTTATAGGGTTTCCTGCCTGAGCAGGAGATTGAACTAGATGACCTCCAAGGTCCCTTTCAACTTTATTATTATTATTAGACTTTGCATTTGAACAAATTGGAGGCACATGCCTATCAGTTCTGAACCTGATATGCTTTGCACATTAAGCCTTGCGTTGTTCTGCAAACAAACATACTTAATGATCACTATAAATCTACAGTAAAGGTAAAGGTTTCCTCTGTCCAGTTGTATCCACTCTAGGGGACAGTGCTCCTATCCTAGGAGTTCAAAAGCATGTAAATGCAAGTAGATAAATAGGTACCACTTTGGTGGGAAGATTACACCATTCTGTGCGCCTCAGTTCTGTTTATTAACCAGCATTTTCCAAAGACATTTCTGTGGTTGTGTGACCAGCACGAGTATATGCTGAGGTGCAAGGAATGGTGTTACCTTCCCACTGAAGTGGTACCTATTTATCTACTTGTATTTACATGCTTTCGAATTGCTAGTATAGGAGATGACCAGGCTGAGGCCGAGGGAGGGGTCAAACACATGATAAGTCATGAGTCTCTATGTGCCCACAAGTGATCTACGTTCAGCCCACCTTGAATGCCTTCTTAATTCACACTCATTTCTGTTGACTATTAGTATCTCAGAGTCTTGTAGAGAACTTAAACTTGCAATAAATCTTCCTACTCATTTGAATTGCCTGAATCTCCTGATTTCGCTGGCACAAGACAGGTAGGTGGGCAGGAGCACGGTGCTTGGATTTCGAACCCAGTTTGTCAACTTTCCAGCTGATAAGCTCAGCATCTTTAACCACTGAGCCATCGGGCCCCCTTATGAACCCATAACAGTGCATAAATTACAGACTGGTTAAACTGGAGAGAACGATGCACCGCCCACACAAAATGTCTTAAATTTTGTTTGCATAACATCTCAGCAAACTAAATTGGATCTGATGCAATTGGAGCTGGAAGCTGAAGATTTGGGTTCTTTTACGGCTTTGATGAACTCATCAGGGCTGAATTATAACCAGAAAGAGATTGAGACAGTGAACAAAAGCAGGTGAGATTTATCAGGTACATTACCACGTATTATTTACCCCAAGTGACATTTTAACAGCACCGGGAAAAATATGAAAAAGCTAATAGAGGATTTTCATAAAACCCGTGTGCACATTTGGCCACACGCTGCTCCAGATACATAAATTCATGATTTGTCAATAGTAATGAGACGTGGAGTAGGGGGAACCTGCTGAGTTGCTTGCTTATTCCTGGAGAGAGAAGAATATACATGATTTAGGACTTGTGAGCATTGTGAGCATTCACCTCCAAATGTATTCTACAAGCTGTTTCCCTCCCCCCTTTCCACTTCGGTTCTGAAATTGGTATTTTTGGATTTCAATCTTTGGGATAAAGAAAGAGATTTGGAAAGATATGTTCTGTCCATATATACATGTACGCAATCTGAGTTTTTCATCAGTCGGATACTTAAGAGTCACCATTCTGCACATCTATCAGTGCTAGATATTATGATGCTTTTAAAGCTAGGGACAATCCATATGATTTGGGACATGAGCAACTCAGAACAGTTAGTGCATATTTTCCTTAATGAAATCCAGCTGCTGGAAAAAGTAGTGGGTTATCTGCTGATAGAATGTTAAATTGCTGGTGGCTTTAAGGCATCTGCTTTACTCCTCTGTAATCATGCTTGATGGAATCAAAAATGGTCATCCAAACTTGATTGGACAATCATGTGTAGACTACATGTCATCTCTTTTCTCCCTTCCTTTTGGCCTGACTTTTTTATATTAAAAACTTCCTTGTGATGAATTTACATGCAGGTTGCATGTCGCTGTGTGACTACCTCACTGTTGCTACTTATTAAGTGGGTTACAATTTTTCTTGCCACAGTTATTAAGGGAATCACTGCAGTTGCGAAGTTAGTAACACAGTTGTCAAAACGAATCTAGCTTGCCCTATTATTACTATTATTTTTGTATAGATTTTATTAGTCTTTATGGGGTTAGGAATAAGGTGGGGTTGGCGTTGGGGTTTAGATTAGGGTTAGGATTAAGGTTAGGGTTGGGGTTTTTCCAAGTAATATTCTCAATATTTAGCAAACAGCATAATGTCTGGGTTCATGTATTTGACAAACAACAATAAAAAAATAGTTAATTATCATAAACAATATGTTAATGAATCACTCAATAGCCGCCTTCTTGCTAATATATATTCAAAATTACATATCACATTCCTTTCTCTCTAATTCGTCTTTCTAATCTGGCTTTCCCCCATCCTCTTTGTTGGTCAGAAGGTAGCAACAGGAGATCAGGTGACCCCAGGATGCTGAAACCGTCACCAGTATGGGTCAGTTGTCCAGCGTCTGAATGTTGATCATGTGACCATGGGGATGTTGCGACGGTCATAAGTCACATTTTCAGTGTCGTCGTAACTTTGAAAGATCACTAAACGAACTCTTGTTTAGTTTAGTTTTAGTTTTATTAAATTTCTATACCGCCCCTCTCCCGTAGGACTCGGGGCCGTTTACAACCCAATAAAAACATATAATAACAATAAATATTTAAAAATAAATTAAATTAAATTAATATAAGGCTGTTACTAAAACCTGTTAAAAACCCAATTCTAAAACCCGAACAGCCTTGTTTAAAAATTTAAAAACCCGAGGAGATCTAGGCCAGGCTGGCTTGATTGAAGAGATGAGTCTTCAATTCTCTTCTGAAGGTGCGGAGATCATGACACGTCCGGAGTTCTGGGGGGAGCTCGTTCCACATCGTCGGTGCCCCCACAGAAAAGGCTCTCCCCCTGGGCGCCACCAGCCGACACTGCTTAGCGAACTGGTCGATGGGAGGTATTTACTGGCAGAAGGCGGTCTTGTAAATAACTGGGTCCTATGCCATGGAGCGCTTTAAAGGTGGTGACCAATACCTTGTAAGTAAGGTTCATCTTTAGATGAAGATGACTTAGGTGTAAAGAGTTTGTCCGTGTCATTTTAATGTGTCTCCCCGAAAGTTTATCTTTGGTCTTGTGATTGTAAGTAGAGGGGAGATTTTGTGTCCTTCCATTCCGTTCTGCCCAACCCATCCCATCGAAGTTAACTTCTGAATAATTGCATTTACATTTGTCCAAGATCAACAAGGGCTTAATTCATAATTACAGGTTTGGATGTTTACCGTGAAAGCCCTAGAACACAATGCAGATATAAGGATCTGCGTTCACAGGTTAAAATTAAACTAGAAGTGGGTATAATTAGGTTTGCTAGCAGGCCTGATTGGGTTTATAATTGCACTCTTATATAATTCATGAGTTCAAATATTGAACATCTGGTAAAGCAACAAAGATATAGATACCAGCAAAACCACTTGGAGACCCCCTTTGAACCTTGGATCCATGTAGAAAACTCTGAGATCAATTTGACATGTCAGTTTGGGCGTTTGGAGTAGCAGGGAGGCTTTAATCAAATTTCCAACATTTGCAAACGTAGCTCGGAATGTGGGCACCCTGGGGGATTCTGGGAGCTGAAGTCTACAGTTACCAAGGTTGAAAAACACCGGAATAGAAGATTCTTTTTTTTAGTCATCACCTACACACGAACAGGTAGGAACAAGCGTTCCAGCAGACTTTGCATAAAAATGCAAATTTTCCAAGTGTTTATGTTCTGTTGCCATGTTTTGCTGTGATTCTATTTAAGCACATTAAAACGCACATAACGAAAGTATAGGAGTGAATTCCCCAAGGCAAGTCGATTTATCTCACTGAAAGTTTTCAACTGCATCCTAACTGCTGTGAGAGAGGTAGGTTCTCCCTTGAGGTAGTTGGTGCCCATTGTTGCAATTAATTTCTGATTAATTTCTTTGGGGGGGTCAATATAAAAACAACCAACAGGAGAACCCATCATTCATTAGTTGCTGGTCCAAAGAGGGCACTGTTTGATTTTATATAAGTAGTCCTTGGTGTACAACCACAATGGAGCCCAAAATTCATCTTGCTAAGTGAGATTTTCTTTTTTTAAAAAAAATAGAATCAGTGCTAGACCTAGAGATGGGGCTGATCATTGTATTCCTTCTCTTATGGTTATAGTGCAGCATTGCCGGCAAACTCTGCCCACAGCCTGGAGTTTGATCCTGATGGCGCTCAAAGTTGACTCAAGAGAGAGTGCTATAAAGCACCTTGGGACGGTATATAAGCTAAATGCTATTCTTTTGTGCTAGCTTTCATTGACTTAATAATAATAATAATGATAAAGTTGGAAGGGACCTTGGAGGTCATCTAGTCCAACCCACTGCTCAGGCAGGAAACACTATACCATTTTGGACAAATGGCTGTCCAGTTTCTTCTTAAAAACTTCCAGCGTTGGTGCATTCACCCGCTTCTGGAGGCAGGATGTTCCACTGGTTAATTGTTCTAACTGTCAGGAAGTTTCTCCTTAGTTCTAGATTGCTTCTCTCCTTGATTAGTTTCCATCCGTTGCTTCTTGTCCTGCCTTCAGGTGCTTTGGAGAATAGCCTGACTCCCTCTTCTTTGGGGCAGCCCCTGAGATATTGGAACACTGCTATCATGTCCCCCCCTCGTCCTTCTCTTTGTTAAACTAGACATACCCAATTCCAGCAACTGTTACTTATATGCTTTAGCCTCCAGTCCCCTAATCATCTTTGTTGCTCTTCTCTGTACTCTTTCTAGAGTCTCAACATCTTTTTTACGTTGTGGTGACCAAAACTGGATGCAGTATTACAAGTGTGGCCTTACCAAGGCATTGTAAAGTGGTATTAATATTTCACATGATCTTGATTCTATCCCTCTGTTAATGCAGCCTAGCACTGTGTTGGCTTTTTTGGCAGCTGCAGCACACGGCTGGCTCATATTTAAATGATTGTCCACTAGGACTCCGAGATCCTTCTCATAGTTACTACTATTGAGCAAGGCACCCCCTATACTATACCTGTACCTTTGGTTTTTCTTGCCTAAATGTAGAACCTTACTTTTTTCACCATTGAATTTCATTTTGTTAGATAGCGCCCAGTGTTACGGTGGCTGAAGTCAACCACCTACTTGAGCCCCCAAAATTTGTGTTGACTGCTTACAATATGGTGTCCCTAATGTTCCTGACCTTTAAATACATCCTAGGCCAGCTTGCTAAGTTGCCACTTGATGTTAACAATTGTACATAGAATTGAGCAGAGTTTGTGACAGACCATTAAAAGGCACTTAGCTTAACAGTTCATGGGTGTCGGCACGCTTCCTGTTTACCCACAATTCCTCTTCCTTAAGGCCAGGATGGAAGTACATTAAGTTGAATCTGCTAACGTGTACCCGGGAATCATAGAAAGGATGCTGACTTGATGTAGCTGAGGTTTTATTTTCTTTCTCAGCTTTTTGAGACCCAGCAATGTTTTTTTTCTTTCTTTCTCCCGAGAGTTTCTTGTATGCTAGACAAGAGAGTCAGCAGAATCACTGCCAAGTTTGTTAAGTCTACCTACATTTGACAGCGTTGAGTGGTGTCTAGCTATTTCAAGCTGTCTTTATCATTTGTAGATGTCAACACTATTTTGCCTCATACTCTGTGTTGTTTTTTTCCCCCCACTTGGCTTCAGGGGGCAAAATGTAGATGTATTTGTGTGCGTGTGTATATATTTAGAGAGAGAAAGAGACACACACATAGAGAGAGACAGAGATGGAGAGAGGATGTGTAGGGTCTGGAGAGTGTCAAAACCACTGTCCTAAATGACACCAAGAGCATCTAGAGTACATCAGTAAAACAGCACCCAAAGATGAGCTGCTGAGAGGGTGCCTGAGGCCTGAGCAGACACAGGAGGAAGACCAAGCAGAGCATCTTCTGGCAAGACAAAACCCTGCATGGGATGTACATCCACAAATAGCTGAGGTGGTACCCATCTGGAAACCCTACAAGTGACTTGAATGGGCTGGATTAAAAGGCAGCACTGGGCGCTGATCATAGCAGCACAAGAAGAGACCCTAAGCACCAGCTCCACAGAAATACAGGTCTCCCAGACTAGACAAGGTAGAAACTGTTCAGAGATGCCTCAGAGACAGTCCATCACATAATGGCAAGCTGTAAGATGCAGGCAAGAACAGCATACATTGAATAGTAGCTGTCACTGTGTACAGGAGTGTACACAACACACAGTGTATGGTAGTGGTGGCGAACCTATGGCACGGGTGCCAGAGGCGGCACTCAGAGCCCTCTCTATGGGCATGCATGCCGTCGCCCCAGTCCTAGACCTTCAGCTTCAGGGGTTTGCAACCTTGGCAACTTTAAGACTTGTGGACTTCAACTCCCAGAATTCCTCAGCCAGCTTTGCTGGCCGAAGAATTCTGGGAGTTGAAGTCCACAAGTCTTAAAGTTGCCAAGGTTGAGAACCCCTGAGCTAGGTTTTATAAAACCTTTTCACTTTAGGCCTCTGCCGCCATGTGCAAAAAAAAAAAAAAGGTTCAATCAATCAGTCAATTTTAACTTCTCACAGGAAAAAAAAAAAGATCTTGCAAAGTTGGAATTGATTGAACTTTTTAGTCCCACCCAGTCTGCCGTTACCACTGCAGCCATGCCCACCCAATGGGCCACACCCACCCGACACCCGACGATGCATAAGTGGGTTTTGGGTTGCAGTTTGAGCACTCGGTCTCTAAAAGTTTTGCCATTACTGGTGTATGGTCTACCCTTCCCACTCCAGATAACAATAACAGTTGGAAGGGGCCTTGGAGATCTTCTATCTGACCCCCTGCTCAAGCAGGAAACCCTATATGATTTCAGGTTGTCCAATCCCTTCTTAAAAACCTCCAGTGTTGGAGCACCCACAACTTCTGGAGGCAAGTCGTTCCACTGACTAATTGTTCTCACCGCCAGGAAATTTCTTCTTAGTTCTAAGGTTGCTTCTCTCCTTGATTAGCTTCCATCCTTTCCTTCTTGTCCTACCTTCTGGTGCTGTGGAGAATAGGAGAATTGGAACACTCTTGTCCTGTCACCCCTAGTCCATCCTTTAACTAGCCTAGCCGTACCCAGTTCCTGCAACCGTTCTTCCTATGTTTTAGTCTCCAATTACCTATCCAATCTTTGTTGCTCTTTTCTGCACTGTTGTGGAGAATAACAGAATTAAGATCCTGTGAGACTTGCTGATCCAGACGGAGATCCCAATCCAGACAGATTCCTTCTTAGGTTTTAAAAGAAACACATCATGGGAGTTCCTGCTCTAGGAAATTATGCTTGAACCCCAAAACTGTCCTGCCAAATTGGAAGGAAGGACGTTTTTCAGAATTTTCGTCTCCTTCGTAATAGGCAGGAAAAAGCACATAGGCTCCCTGTGGCGAGATGCTAAATAATTTCAGGCCTCACTTAGGAGGTTAAACATGTTTTCATATATTGTGGGGGTGTTAGTGAGTGTTCTTTAAATGGCTCTGACATTTCCCACCCTCTCATATATATTTTTTTTGCTGTATTTCTTTTTATGGATGGTTGGCTTACAAGAAGAGCGATGCAGTTATCTTTTCTTTGGCAGCCAAAAATGTCTTTTTCTACTTCATTAAAAATGAATTGATCACCCAGTGCCTTTTCATTGTTTCCCTTTTGATATTCAGACACCACTGTTTACCCCCACAACAAAATAGGTGGGTGTAAAAAAATAAAATAAAAATCCCTGGATTTGTGTTCCTAAAAATTTGCAGCTCACGCATGACAGCCTAGCTTCTTCATATTCATTACTGGGCTCCCATATTTTTTTTTATTAGCCTGGTTATTACAATAGAAAATTGTTGGAGTGAAAAGGATGGCCAAATCTGCAGCAGAAGCTATCACAATTTTTTTTTTCAGGGTATTATTTGTTTTCTTTCATTTGTATCGCGTGGCAAGAGGGAAGTAAAATAACACAAAAAAGGAGGTTTTAGAGAAATTGGTTGTGCAGTTTCTTAAATGTTTCCTTTCATTCTGAAAGAAGGCCCAGTTTTTTCCATTTATTTCTAGGGTGCTTTAAGATTTCTTGTCATAGGTTATGTTAATTTAGCAGGCACAGGAACATAGATTATGTTAATTAGATTGTTACATTATCATAAATTATGCAAACAAGATAGGCAAATTATTAAGACCATATTATATGTTTAGACTGAAAATTCATGCTAACTGGGTGGCTAAATTAGGCTGATGATTTATTATAAAGTAGGTTATAATTATAATTGATTATGTTAATTAGGCTGATGATTTATTACAAAGAATGCTAATTAGGTAGGTGAATTACAAATTGGGGAAAAAAATTAATCAAGGTTTGATGTCCTTTTCTTAACTATCCTGACACTGTCAATTCAGTTTGAGATATCTGAATATCAATTCTCCTGTGGTTAATGACCACAAAACAGTAAAGAACAATTCCTTTGTGATATTTTACCTCGGGATCTAATGAGGATTTTGTCTGGTTTTATAATAACTTACCTGAATTTGTTAAGTCTCTTTATGAATAGGATGGATTTTTTTAAAAACAAAAGTATATACAAATACGGGAGGAAAAATAAAGGTGTAGCCAACTTTAAGAAGAGACTGGCTAACTCTTTGTCTGAAATGATATAGATTTTCCTGCCTGAGCAGAGGGTTGGACTAGATGACCTCCAAAGTCCCTTCCAACTCCAACTCCTCCTCCTCCTCCTCCTCCTCCTCCTCCACCTCCTCCTCCTCCTCCTCCTCCTCCTCCTCCTCCTCCTCCTCCTCCTCCTCCTCCTCCTCCTCTTCTTCTTCTTCTTCTTCTTCTTCTTCTTCTTCTTCTTCTTCTTCTTCTTCTTCTTCTTCTTCTTCTTCTTCTTCTTCTTCTTCTTCTTCTTCTTCTTCTTCTTCTTCTTCTTCTTCTTCTTCTTCTTCTCCCCCCTCCTTCTCCTCCTCCTTCTCCTTCTTTGCAATTTATAGCATGACACCACTTTTAAGTTTTCTTTCGCTGCGGAAAGAAGAGTGAAACATCCTAGGAGAGCAAGAATTAGAAAAAAAAAATGATGCCGAAGACAGAAAAATCTCAGCAAGTTGAGTTAGTTTAATCTTGGCTGGGCTTTGAAAGGAATGATGAATACTTGACTTCCATCTAGGGAATATCAGAGTTGTAGGCTAGACTGCAACACTATGGATATCAAAGTTGGACTTTGAAGAAACAGAATAGAAAAACTATTTTTATGTTGGAGGAGACGCCTGAGAACGCTACGAAAATAAACAAATGGATCACAGAACAAATCAGTTCAAATGACCAGGCTTAAATGATTTTTTTTTGGGACACATTATGCAAAAGACCATCTCCCTGGAGAAGTCCATAACGCTGGGAGAGATGGCAAGAAAGAGAAGAAGAGAATGGACAGGGACAAAGGGGATGGCCTCAATTACAGAGCCATTGGGGGGGTGCAATTGGGCAAACTTAAGGGCCAGGGTTGGGGATAGATCATTTTGGAGAAGATATGCCCATGTTGTGATTAAGAGTGAACACCTACTTAATTGCACATAATTGGGCTAGATTGGAGATTCCAAAAATATCCCGTTATTTTTGCATCATTCCCAATAAATATGGTGAAATGGAGATATTTCCTTCCTTCCTTCCTTCCTTCCTTCCTTCCTTCCTTCCTTCCTTCCTTCCTTTCTTCCTTCCTTCCTTCCTTCCTTCCGGATGTGTTTCATCACTGGAGGCTTTTAAGAAGAGATTGTACAGATATTTGTCTGAAATGGTCTAGGGTCTCCTAGTTAAGCAGGGGGTTGGATTAGAAGACCTTCCTTCCAACTCTGTTGTGATTGGGATTATGAGCTCTCAGAAGGGGTGGTTATCTTCCTTCCTTCCTTCCTTCCTTCCTTCCTTCCTTCCTTCCTTCCTTCCTTCCTTCCTTCCTTCCTTCCTTCCTTCCTTCCTTCCTTCCTTCCTCTCACACACAACCTGCAAGTTGAAGCCAAAGAAGAATCTTGAATCCGAAAGAATGAAGACTATGAATCCAGTTTACCATTTTTAGCTGAGCATTAGAAGTCTACACAATGTGTATACAGCTGTATTGCAAAGAGGAGGATGTTCTAAATTATTTATTGCCTTCGGTCACCAGCCAATCACGTTTTCCTGAGAAACGCTGTTCTAGCAAAAGGTGGGGAATGCAGAGTGGATGATACCCAGAGTTGCTGCTGTCTGGCTTCACAATTTCTACGTGCCAACGGTCTATTTTGCTGAACAGACTCTGAATCATGTTGGTAGGTCAGGTGGCTAATGAAACATATGCCAGAGAAGGTCACAATAGCCAATGTTTTGATTAATAATAAAATAAACGGATTGTAGTCAAGAGAGATTGTGTGTGCGCACAAGTGTATCCATCCTTGGCATGTAATCGTCTTCCTAAGGTTAACCTGAACTGTGCCTTGCCCTAAGCAGGTGATCATATCTTAGTAATACGGTAGGACATTAATACTGGCAGTTTGGCCATTGGGTATTCTGTCTTCCAGCAATACTGTAAAACTGGGTGGTTTCTGTTTGATTTGAGAAACTGCCTGAGCCTAGCAGATAGCTATCAGCTTAAAGCCATTAACCAAGCTGCTTGCCTTTAACACTCAAATGGATTTGCAGGATAGCTGTGTTTCTTCCACCCAAGGTGATTTTTTTTAAAAAATAAATCCCCAAGCAACAGTGACCAGGGTGGAGAAATGCCTGACATAAGCTAATCCCTACAGTCTCCCAGAATTTAGATCTACCGATTGGTTAATTTGTTAATTACATCTTTATGAGTGATTGAATTGAGGGTGGTGAAGGTTGTGGGTCAGTTTGCCTGTGGTATCCCCCAAATTTCTCTTAGCTCATGCTGTCTGCTTGAGCTGCTTTCTTTCTTTTGCTACTGATTTCATCAGTATGCTAGTCTGAATAAAAAAAGCTCTCTCCATGGACCTACAACATCCAAAAATGAAAGAATCTCCCATCCTGAAGTTGGAAAACGCCTGGATGCTTTCCTTGACCCCAAATGTGATTTTATAGTTATTGTCTCCCGCTCTCTGTAGTGCTTGACTGAATTTTAAATGGGACCTACTTTTCCTTCCTTCCTTCCTTCCTTCCTTCCTTCCTTCCTTCCTTCCTTCCTTCCTTCCTTCCTTCCTTCCTTCCTTCCTTCCTTCCTTCCTTCCTTCCTTCCCACCTCTTTGCAGATTGTGTCCCTAGAATGTCTGTCAAAACCCCCCCACCTAACATTTTGTAAACCCTGGTTAGGCTGCAGGACTTGAGGCAAGCCATCTCCCCATGTTCTGATGAATTATGTGGCCTATTAATTGGAAAGCTATTTGTTAGCTTCTGCAGACTTTTCCTGCCTTTGCTGGAGACAATGATCCTGCTGTAATTCATTTCATGCGTGGAGCAACTGGAGAGACATTTTCTCTCCCCCCTCGTTTTTTTTTATGAGCTCAGTTCATTTCATTTTGGGGGAAAAATTCATGTGACTAAAGAGGCATCAAATTATTTTGATTTAAGGACAAGCTGGCAATGTATCCTTGGCTCTACTTTATCAAACACCTTGGGACTTCAGATTTTATACTTATAAAATGAACAATCATAGCAGAGATCAGAGTCAAGGACACTGTGACTGTGAAAGGATGCAGAAATAGAATTTGGATTTCTTCTGCTTATATATTTGCTATTAGAACTAAATCAGTAATCTGAAAATGGAACACAGAAGCTTCTTGGGGCTATTTATGCTATGAGAGTAGATTAATTGGAAGTATAATGCAGGATTGTAAACACTGAATTTAGGGAAGGTGGGCATTTCCAGCATTTGTTCTGCAGCTAGCAGAAGCCTTCAGAATGAGTAGATCCCAAAATTGTGGCCCTTCTTTTGCATCTTGATTTTTCAAGGTAGCCCTAAGGGGGCAAAATGGATAGCTTAAATCGTAAAGGATCCATTTCATCCCTAAGAAGTCTCCTCTCAAAAGTGTGGTAAGGCCACGCTTGGAATATTGCATCCAGTTTCGGTCGCCATGATAGAAAAAAGCTCATATAATAAATATCTCACTCAGCAACAACAACAAAAAAGAGTTTCAGTTGTGGCCATAAGCCAAGGACAATCTGTATTCTCTCCCCTCTTCCCAAAATAAGCAACCCACCCAACTATTCTCAAAAGACTATTCCATGTTAATGATTGTTCATTGCCAAGTCTTCCTTTAAGAGAATTGAGTACCCAGGAACAAAGGGATGTGCCTTTTGTATCCCTTTCATGACTGGTTGGCAATTTGCATGCATGACTTAGCCGGGTCATATAACCCAGTGTATTTGCATACACAGATCTGATCACAGATGCCACACATCATTTATCGAATGGGCAGTGTTCTTGCACATTTTCCCCATGATTAATGAGCAAATGTTAACACAACCCTCACCAGCCCTATCAGTGCTGCCAGGTTGATAATTGAAGATTAACTGTTCATCCCTCTAGGATTCAGTTAAGGAATGGATAGCTGAGGACATACGTAGATGAGCCACCGTTTGTAGCAACTCCATCAAGATGGCCAGGGAGGAACATTTATCACCTCTAAAGATGGAGGGCTGTGATAGTTGTCTTGTTTAATGTCTCGTATATGGCTAGTTTAATGAAGAGAAGGATGAGGGGGGGACATGATAGCAGTATTCCAATATCTCAGGGGTTCCCACAAAGAAGAGGGAGTCAAGTTATTCCTGAAGGCAGGACAAGAAGCAACAGATGGCAACTAATCAAGGAGAGAAGCAACCTAGAAGTAAGGAAAAACTTCCTGACAGTTAGAAGAATTAACCAGTGGAACAACCTGCCTCCAGAAGCGGTGGGTGCTCCAACACTGGGAGTTTTTAAGAAGAGATTGGACAGCCCTTTGTCTGAAATGGTATAGGGTTTCCTGCCTGAGCAGGGGGTTGGACTAGATGACCTCCAAGGTACCTTCCAACTTTGTTATTATTATTATTATTGTTGTTGTTGTAGTTGTTGCAGTAGAGTCTCAAACAGTAGTTTTTTTGCTTCTTAGTTTCCACACTCTAGGGATGAAAGAACCATGATGAAAGAAGCAGAAATGACACTTTCAACCTGGCGATTAAATTTCCTTTTTAGTTGGGATTGTGTATATAATTCTAATGCCTGCAGCTTGAAAAGGACGTTAGAGAGCTGGAAAAGGTGCGGAGAAGAGATGACAAAGGGATTTGGAATAATTCTCTCTGTAAGGAAAGTTCCTCACATTTAGGCTTTTAGCTTAGGAAGGGAAATGCTAAGACAGGATATGACCGACATAGGTAAGGAGAGGAGCGGCATACAAGTCCAATTAATAAATAAATTTATAATAAATAAATAAAAAGCTGGACAGAGATTGGGGGGTGAAATGCCTTTTCCTTTTCAGATCTGAACGTACAGTTCATCCAAAGAAGCAGGCACACATCCAGGATAGGTAAAATGGAAGTCCAAATTCACACAATGTCCCTTTGGAACAGCGGTTCTCAACCTTTTCCGGGGCTCGACCCCGGCCCGCATCGTGCATGCGCGGCACGACGGGGCGCATCGCGCATGCGCGGTGCGATGGGGCGCATCGCGTATGTGCGGCATGACAGGGCGCATCGCACATGTGCGGCACGGCGGGGCGCATCGCGCAGGCGCGGCGCGACAGCCCACATCGCGATAGGGAAAAAAATGGCCGACCCAAAAAAAAAAAAGGCCGACCAAAAAAAAAATAAATAAAAATGGCGGACTGCGGTGCTTGGCGACCCCCGTGAAATGGTTGTTCGACCCCAAATGGGGTCACGACCCACAGGTTGAGAACCGCTGCTTTGGAAAGTCATCCTTCAGGATAATAGAGATGGCCCTCAATCTACGCAGCTTTAAAATCAGATTGGTCAAACTGATGGAGAATAAGGCCGTCAAGATATAAAACGTAAGCATCATGATGCCATTGGACTTTAGTGCTGATGTTTCAAAGGCAGCTGACTGGTATGTGGGGAGACATTAGATCATCGATCGGACCCAGCAAGAGACCTTTTAATGTTCTAAGGCTCCTTTGTGCTAAAATTGCACGGTTCTAGTTCTTTCAATTTTGATCCTTCTGTAGCCAGGAGAATAGGTACAGATTTAAGGAACAGCAAGGGTTTTTGAAACTATATAATACGTGATCAGCATTTGGAGATGGATGGGTGACTGACTCTCATTCCGGACCAGAGAGATGCAGAATTTTGAAGTGAAGGTGGGCGGGACTAAGGGAAGATTTATCTGCCTGTTGAGATGGGCTATTATGATGGATGTAGGTGACCGAAAGGAAATCTGGTTTTTGTTGTTGTTGTAGGTCTCCTTTTTGTTCAGGTGGTCCTCAACTTATGAACACGGCTGAACCCAAAATTTCTATTGGCAAGTGAGGCGGTTCTTAAGTGAGTTTAGCCCCATTTTATGATCT
Source organism: Bothrops alternatus (assembly GCA_034064705.1). NCBI lineage: Eukaryota > Metazoa > Chordata > Lepidosauria > Squamata > Viperidae > Bothrops > Bothrops alternatus. The sequence goes on from JARGCV010000235.1 coordinate 1,396,263, forward strand.
TTCCTGCCAGAGTTGTTAAGTGAATCACTTCAGTTGTTAAGTTAGTAGCATGGTTGTTAAGTAAATCTAGCTTCCGCACCATCTTTGATTTTCAGATCGCAAAAGGGGATCAGGTATGCACACACACACACACACACACACATTTGTTTTCTGAGGTTTTCGCGGGTGTTTGTATGTAGGTCTCTGGTAATTCGGGTTTTCTCCTGCGTAAAATTTGAAGTGTCTTGGCAACGTTTCGTCCCATTCGTCATCTTCAGCTGGTGCTTTCCTAGAAGTACAAAGCCGAAAGTACTAGCCTGAAGATGACGAATGGGACTTCGTCGAAACGTCGCCAAGACACTTCAAATTTTACGTGGGAGAAAACCCGAATTACCAGACACACACACACACACACACACACACACACACACACACACACCATGGCAAATTCAGGATTGCTGATAAATGGAGCACTGTGGGATATTCCTGACCCCAGTGATCATTTTGAAAAACAGTAGCCAGGTAGCAAAATATCCCTGCAATTTATGTCAGCTTGATTAAGAATCTTCCTTTATCTTTTTGAAGAATTGCAGTTCTCTGTCTCTAGTGCTAAAAGAAGCATTTTTGTTAACACTGAAGGATAAATATTGGTTATCCTAAGTAAGATCTACTCAATATACCGGTAGTGTTAGGATTGGATTGTTCTTTGCAGATGTTCTTTTTGTTCAGAGATTTTTTTTTAACCACTAGAAGGAGCTGTGGTATAACCTCCCCCCATCCTGACCCACAGATTCCTTTTTAAGCTTTAAAAATAAGAAAGAGAGGGGGGTGGTGCGGGAAAGTCAAACAAACAAAACACAATTGTATTCTAAAATGCCTAATTGCGCAGATAATCATGTTCTTCTTTCCTATGAAAAATATTCTTCAGAGACTTTTGGTTTAACGGCAAATGTAACTTGGGATTAAAAATAAAAAAATCAAGGGTGTTCTGAAGCTTTTGCCACCTCGGGGAATATGATAGATTTTGGGGTGATAATGAGACTCGGCCAAATGCCTCTTTATATCAGCGTTTCTCAATCTCCGCAACTTTAAGATGGATGGACTAGAGAGTTGATGTTCACCTACCTTAAAAAGTTGCTGGGATTGAGAAATGTGGCTTTACACCCTAAAGGTCCTGAGTTCAATCTTTGGAATTTTCAGGTAGATTTAGAATTATCCCCAGTCCAAATTTTTGGAGACCAGATGCTGATTAGAATATAGATAAGCCTTGCTCAACCTTAGGCATTAGCTGTTAGGTGTTAGGTTGTTGTGCGACAGCAACCAAAATAGCCAATATAACCCTCAGCTGCATTAATAAAGGGATAGACTCAAGAGCACGTGAAATTCTAGTACCGCTTTCCAAAGTTTTAGTAAGACCTCACTTGGAATACTGCATCCAGTTTTGGTCACCACAATATAAAAAAAGATGTTGAGACTCTGGAAAGAGTGCAGAGAAGAGCAACAAGGATGATTAGGGGGCTGGAGGCTAAAACATATGGAGAATGGTTGCAGGCATTGGGTAATGAAAAAAATGACTAGGGGAGACAGGATAGTTCTCCGGAATAGGGCGGCATAGAAATTAAATAAATAATAATAATAATAATAAATAATAGCAGTGTTCTGATATTTGAGGGGCTCCTACAAAGATGAGGGAGTCAAATTATTTTCCAAAGTAGCAAAAGGCAAGACAAGAAACAATGGATGAAAACTAACCAAGGAGAGAAACAACCTAGAACTAAGGAGACATTTCCTAAAGCAAGGGCAGTCAACCTTGGCTCTTTTATGAGTCTTTTATGTGCTGGCTCAGGAATTCTGGGAGTTGAAGTCCACGAGTCATAAAAGAGCCAAGGTTGACTACCCCTGTCCTAAAGGGTGAGAGCAATCAACTCGCCTTCAGCAGTTGTGGGTGCTCCATCACTGGAGACTTTCAAAAAGAGACTGGACAACCATTTATTTGAAATGGTATGGGGTCTCCTGTTTGAGCAGGAGGTTGGACTGGAAGACCTCCAAGATCCCTTCCAATTGTTCTATGTTCAAATAAAAGATTGGACTAAATAGGATTTCATGACAGTACATCGTCTTTGGGCTTAATCAGAGTGGGTGGCCATCTATGATTTAAAGGATTTCTACAACAAGCAGAAAGTTGGATTAAATGACCAGTCAGGTTCCTTCCAACTTGTTTGATAAAATACTTTGCCACTGGAATAACCACTCACAGAGTTAGTAGTATCCATGGTATATTGTTTGTTGAACCTTCATTACTGATTCCTGTTTTATGTTGACCTTGTAATAGCTTTATCATGATTGTTCCTTGGCAGGACTCCAAGCAGGATTTCTATTAACCTCAAGGAAAAGAGTGAGCTAGAAGCCTAGCTTTTATGAGTTAGAAACACAGCTAATTCATTGTCACTGCACCACAGACAGTAGAAAAGTTTAGTGCTTTAGTTAGGCAATAAATTAAGTAATAAACCATTGCCATTTGCCAATGGGAGTGCAAACATACCCATGGAAAACAATGGAATAAACTGGTTTATGTGACGCATATGAAATCCTTAAAGTGCTAGGCACAATAAAAGTAAAGGTCATATTTAATAAGATTATTTCTGTTGATAATCAATAAGCTGGAGAAAGTGCAAATTCCTGCTAAACCAATCAAAACAAGAATCCATTCAGCTTATGATGTTGAGAATGGATAGAGGCTCTCTAAGAAAATAATCCATAACTCAGAGGTTCACAATTTGTAGCCCACCAGGCAGAATGCAGCCATCTCAACATTCATCTTGGCAAACATTTGATGAATCCCCCAGTCTTAAAAGAAGAAAAACAAAACCCATATTCTTGTGGGTATTATTCAATTACCAGCTCTAGAGACAGACACAACTCTAGTGGGGATCAACAGTAGCTTTTACAAGGGTAGCCCCATGTAAAAGGCATTGTAAGAGTTCAAGGTGGCTTCAGCATGAGTGACTTAAAGAACCCTTCTGATCCAGAAGGGGATGTAAATTATATCCAAGATTGATTTGTGCAAAGGCTCCTTGCCTTCTGTCCATGGACCTGAATAATGCCGCCCTGAGTCTGAGGAGAAGGACGGCATATAAGTCAAAATAATAATAATAATAAAATAAGACCCAAGAGTCCAGGAGGATCCCTAAAACACACGTTAATTCCTCCTGGAATTGTGTCATTTGGACGAAAGCTAAGGATCACTGTGACCGACAGACCTCTGAAATTCAGTCATTCTGTGCTGATACGCTTCAGTCTAAGCTTGTTCTTCTTTATCCAAACAATTACAATTTCCAGGTACAAGGAAAGAATCACCAGCATCACGCTCATCATCATATATTAAATTTATATGCCACCTGACTCCCAGGAGTTCTAGAGCATTGCTTGTGCAGATAGGGGGTCAAGATATGAAGCTGGGTACGATACTGATGATCCCATCCCATTGGGTGACCTCAGCTGGTAGCCTCCTAGATGTTGAATAACAGTAGAGAGAGCCTCAAGCTTTGCAAGACACTTCAAAGCAAGGCAAATGGTGGGATTTCTCCCTGTTTACCAACACTGAAATGGCTTTGGAGAAAGGGGGAAGGACAACCACTATAAAGAAGTGCCTCCCCCAGGCCCAACCCCTGGGGGTGATCCAGAAGGCTATCATGACTGATGATGTGGATGATGAAGGAGGACTAAGGGCATCTCATCACCTTTATCCTGGTCCTGCCAGACATCATTGACAAACATGTAAAGAACGGCTGCTGGAATTAGGTATTATGTCTAGTTTAATGAAGAGAAGGATGAGGGGGGACATGATAGCCGTGTTCCAATATCTTAGGGGCTGCCCCAAAGAAGAGGGAGTCAAGCTATTCTCCAAAGCACCTGAAGGCAGGACAAGGAGCAACAGGTGGAAACTAACCAAAGAGAGAAGCAACCTAGAACTAAGGAGAAATTTCCTGACAGAACAATTAACCAGTGGAACAACCTTCCTCCAGAAGCTGTGAATGTTCCAACACTGGAAGTTTTTAAGAAGGGATTGGACAGCCGTTTGTCTGAAATGATATAGAGTTTCCTGCCTATACCAGGGGGCTGGACTAGAAGACCTCCAAGGTCCCGTCCAACTCTGTTGTTGTTGTTGTTGTTGTTATTATTATTATTATTTGCAACCAATGCTATCACAGTACTATATCCAACCTTAAACCTAGCTGAAAGGGGTCCAAATAACCCCCTTCTTCCAGGTCCCCATGGAGCTGTTGCATTGCCAACGGTTGTTTTATTGATAAAGTCCTCAATTTCAATTATTTTAGGCCCACACAATCATTCATCCCCACAATGATGCCAAGTTGACCAAGTTGTCATGAAAAGTCACAGTTGTAGGTCTGCCCCTTCATACTTGGGCTGCAACATGGCGCACAAGTGTCTTGTGTGGGTGAAGTTTGTGGTAACATCAAGACAACTGTTTTGTTCCTTGCCTTCTGTGCGGATCCAGCACCATTACATGATTGCTTTCCATCTTTCCATCGGATTAGAAAGAATAAAGCCAACACTTAATGCTGGAATATTGGGAATTACAACCCATTAGAAGAAAAATAGGCCACATGGTAGTATTTGTTTTTAAGGCACCCAGGTGCACCGAGGTAAATTTGCAAAAAGATTCTGCTAAACACTGTCACTTCAGCTAGGTTTAGAAAGCCAGCTCTCTTGGTATAGGCATTCATTAATTAAACATAATATTAGTTTACATAATCTCTTTCTAAACATATTATCTTCAAGCTGCCCCAAAGCTGTCACTTCCATTTAACTCCTAAGGAGTACTTAGCAAAAATATTGAAGAGAACTTGGGGGAGAGGAGAAGGGCCCGAAGCTTTCACAAAAGTGTTGGACTGAATCTGACAACGCAAATGAAATGAATCGATAGCTCAGTCTGGCAGGATTTATATATATATATATATATATATATATATATATATATATATATATATATATATATATATATATATATATATATATATATATATATATATATATATATATATATATATATATATATATATATATATATATATATATATATATATATATATATATATATATATATATATATATATATATATATATATATATATATATATATATATATATATATATATATATATATATATATATATATATATATATATATATATATATATATATATATATATATATATATATATATATATATATATATATATATATTTGTTTTCTGAGGTTTTCGCGGGTGTTTGTATGTAGGTCTTTGGTTCTTCGGGTTTTCTCCCACGTAGAATTTTCTCTAATCCCCTTGTAACACTGACTAACCTGAGCACAACAAAGCCCCCACCCAAACAGAACACTCCCCCAGCCAATCAGAGCACAGCCAACCCCCCATCCAATCAGAGCACAGCCAAGCCCCTAACCAATCAGAACACACCTCCACCCAATCAGAACACAGCTGAGCTCCCAGCCAATCAGTTCAAACCCCCACTGGCAGTTAAAAGGAAGAAACAGCTAAAATCTCACATTGCTCCTAGAAGCAGAAGCCGAAAGCACCAGCCTGAAGATGACGAATGAGACTTCGTCGAAACGTCGCCAAGACACTTCAAATTCTACGTAGGAGAAAACCCGAAGAACCAAAGACCTACATATATGTATATATATGTTAGAAACACACATATATATACACATACATACATACACACACACACACACACACACACATATATATATGAGTTAGAAACACACATATATATACACATACATACACACACACACACACACACACACAGAGTTGGGAAACAAGTCATGATGTGACAAGACCCAATTTTATGATCATTTTACTGTGGTTGTTAAGTGACACACATGGTTGTTCAGTGAACCCAGCTTCTTCAATGGATGTTGCTTTTTGGAAACCAGCTGGGAAGGTGGCAAACCACAATCATGTGATTGTGGGATGCCGCAACTGATTGTAAATGTGAGCTGGTTGTCAAGTGCCCAAGTTGTGATCATGTAACCATAGGAATAGTGCAACAGACATAAGTGGGGGGACAGGTCCCTTTTTCCCAAGGCCATCGTAACTTTGAAGCACTGTTAAAAGAACGGTCATAAGGTGGGGAGTACTTATACTTTCTGTGTGAATGTTCTCATTCAACCACAAAGTCTCTCCTTTCCATTGCAGGCCTGAGGGATATGATTCAAGTAAACATTTATCTTATGAAATCATTGACTGTGTGAACATTTCTAATTTGTTTTGGATTGGAGAAGGCAACAGTCTGTGATATAATATGCTCGCTCTTTCCCATTAAATAATTCCTTAGGATAAATAGACTAAACCTTCACCCATTATCCCTTTATACATGAACTCTAGATAATTTTAACATTCCCTTCCCATATATTTCACAGTTGCCTGGAACTTTTTATGCAACTCAGTGTTAAATCAATGTGCTAGAAATTCATCCTTATGCCATCATCTTTTCTAAAAAAAAATAATTTGTATGTGTATATACATACATACATACATACATACATACATACATACATACATACATACATATTCCTAGAAGCAGAAGCCGAAAGCACCAGCCTGAAGATGACGAATGTGACTTCGTCGAAACGTCGCCAAGACACTTCAAATTCTACGTGGGAGAAAACCCGAAGAACCAAAGACCTACATACAAACACCCGCAAAAACCTCAGAAAACAAATGTATATGTTGTTGTTGTTGTTGTTAGTTGCGAAGTTGTGTCCGACTCATCGTGACCCTATGGACAACGTTCTTCCAGGCCTTCCTATCCTCTACCATCTTCTGGAGTCCATTGAAACTCTTGCCTACTGCTTCAGTGACTCCATCCAGGACCAGGTCATTCTCTGTCATCCTCTTCTTCTCTTGCCCTCCATCTTTCCTAGCATTAGGCTCTTCTCCAGTGAGTCCTTCCTTCTCATTAGCTGGCCAAAGTACTTGAGTTTCAACTTCAGGGTCTGGCTTTGTAAAGAGCAGTCAGGGTTGATCTCCTCTAGGACTGACCCAGTTTGATCGCCTTGCAATCCAGGGGACTCGCAGGAGTCTTTTCCAGCACCAGAGTTCAAAGGCCTCCATTCTTTGGTGTTCAGCCTTTCTTATGGTCCAACTTTCACAGCCATACATTGCAACTGGGGAAACCAGGGCCTTTTATATATATACATTGATGAAACCTTGCCAAAACCAAATTGATGTGATTTCACGATACAAAATTTGTCATTCCTGTGTAGTGTTTTATCAATGAGCAGGAACATCTCACTAAAACATCACAGAAAACGAAGCCCATTGCAATCAATGCTAAAGCATCTCAAGATGGTTTTGCTGCAGCATTTCATTCCCGCCCTTGCTTCAAAAGAACAAACAGCAAATAATATTTAGAAATATAGAAAACTGATGGCAGAAAAAAATATTTGAGATTTTTGTTATTATTATTGTTAATCTTCAGTTTGATTCACAGTCTAGGACTTGAACTTAACCTAAGAGCTGTTAAGGTAACTCAAAAGCTATCTGGACTTTCTTGTTTTTCTTTGAAGACGTTTCGCTTATCATCCAAGAAGCTTCTTCAGCTCTGACTGGATGGTGGGGAATGGATGGTGGGTCAGAGCTGAAGAAGCTTCTTGGATGATAAGCGAAACGTCTTCAAAGAAAAACAAGGAAGTCCAGTTGCCTTGTGAAAAAAAAAGCATCTTTGGGACAGCTGTGACCTGGACGACTGAGAATCTCCATCGACATCGACTATATAGGCAGTTCTGAGTAGGGTGTTTTTTTGTTGTTTTTTGCAAAGTCAGGATATTCAGGTCTAATAAGTTCAACATTTCCACGTATCTAGGCAGCCCTTTTGGGTATTGCTCCAAGAGCTCCTGTTACTATTGCAAATCACGGTATCTGGTTTACTTTTTTTCCTAGCTGTTTCTCTTCAGTTCGTGCATCACCTGGTATTGCAATACCAGGGACCGCCTTCTGCCACATACTTCCCTATGACCGGTGAGAGTGCACAGGGTCGGCCTCCTCCGGGTCCCGTCAGCGAAACAATGTCATCTGGCGGGCCCTAGGGGGAGGGCCTTCTCTGTTGTGGCGCCCGCCCTCTGGAACCAACTACCTCCTGAAGTCCGTGTTTGTCCCACTCTCCTGGCCTTCTGAAAGAACCTTAAAACCTATCTTTGCCGGCAGGCCTGGGGATGATTGTGGACTGTTGTGTGAATGTTGAATGTGTGTGGGGTTTCTCATTTTTAAATATTTTTGGTTGGATTCAGATTATGATCTGTTGTTTTATATAGATGTTGTAAGCCGCTCCGAGTCTTTGGAGAGGAGCGGCATATAAATCCAACAAATAAATAAATAAATATCAATGAACCAGACTTTTTTTTTTCTTTTTCCACAATAGCGATGCCAGGCACGTTGTGCGCCAGAGGTCTGTCTGTTTGGATCCGAAAGTCTCACTGGATCTTGACTTGCTCATTTTCAAGAACTTGGTCAATTTGGTGTTCCCAATCATTTTGGCGGCACCCCAACCCAAACTTCTGGCCAAGCTTCCCATGTGTGATTTTGTACGGTTTAAAATTTTCATTTTCAGAGGATGGGACGTGTGTTTATCCCAAGCGTCGTCAGCAAAGGAATGGGAAGAACTGAAGAGACTCAAGGCAGTAGGCATGCTCCAGTGTCAGAGTTTAGACTATTTTTACCTTCTTGAATG